>LPNX010400660.1:474628-511341 GCA_001517045.1 Pseudotsuga menziesii
AGTCCTCTTGCATACTCTCAAACCGATCTTTAGAAGAGCTTTGAAAGGAATTCTCATGATTGTTTTTCAATAATTTATCAACAACTTCATTTAATATTTCTACGTTTACAACTCCATTATTCTCAAGCACTTCAATAGGAATATCATTTTTTTCTTCAACAATATTAAGCAAAAAGATGTTTTCTTGACAAAATGTTTCTGAATTGGAAAGATTTAAAGAAACATCCCATTTAGAGTTCTCATCTCCTTCTTTGTGATCCCTTTGTTTATTGCACACTGTTGGTTCTTTCACATACTGAGATTGATGGCATGATTGCTCTTCAATTTCATTATATATAAGTAGGCTAAAATTTTCTTTAAAACCATCACTATCATAATTTTCAACAAGCTGACCACAATCATCAGAAAAACCATCAAGAGTATAACCGTATTCTTTCACATCAATAGGCTGATCATCTTCATGCTCATATATTTTTTCCAATTCTAATCCAAGGGATGATTTCTCTTTAATTGTGTTTTCAAAAAATAAATATGTGGAGGGACTGCAAGAGTGAAAATTTGTAGAATCAGAATTCTTTATGTAATCACCCACAGAAGCATTAGAATTTAGAGGAAATTGCTGCTGCAAAAAGGAATTTTTTGATTGGGAATAAGCAGCCTCATCGTGAAACAAAACTTCAGAAGTCGAATAATATGAAGAAGGGTTTGATTGAACATCCCAACTTCCTTATTGGTCACACAAAGAATGACAAGACTGCTGCAAATTATCATCTACTTCAGGAAAAGAAATGTAGCTGCTTGAATCAGAGTTTTGGCTCATGTCTCTTTCAGTAGAGGAATAAATTATTAACTGCTGATATTTATCTTGAATGTGAAGACAACTAATTTGTGTTTCTTTTTTCTGAAATGGGTTCTCATATAAAATTTCTAAAAGCTCTTCATCCACTAACTCATCATCACCATACAATTTTTCCAAATCTTCAATGAAACCTTTAGCATGCATACAACAATCTTGAACCAGCAACAAGGAGGGGTATTGGTTTTGGTAATGTTCATGAAATACTGTATGAAAATCAGTAAGGGAAGATAAAATTTCTAATGGTAACCCTTCATACCATGACCTTGCATCTCCTTCTAGAGTATCCATGAACATTTTCATTAAATAATCCTCATGCAATTTAACTCCCAGCTTATGTATATGTATATGAAATCTAACTAAATGAAGGGAAACATCATCATTCTTTTGATCTTTAAACTTTGGAAGACCTTTTTGCCAATCCACTTTAGGTATTCGATTTGGAAAACCAGGAATGTGAGCACGATTCATAGGAGCATACCTTGCAGACAAAGAACTCATCTCAACAAATGAATACACTGAATCAACTCTTCAAAGTTTACAATATTTTGACAGTGGAGTCGCCATAGGAATTCTGAAAACTGGATTCTTCAAAGATGGAGTCGCCAGGTGAAAGATGCACAACCTTGCTGATATATGACTATCGTTCACCATCAACAGTCAAATCTGAAAGTATGTCGTTTATACCCAGGGAATATTTGAACCTTCGTTCCCCGGCAACGGCGCCAGTTTGTTATCACTTAGAATGTACCCAAGTTGTGAAAAGGTAGATCCCGAGGTAACAGCAAAAACCACTTTAGAATGTATTTCTGACCTAATACAATCAGAGAGGGATCTCTCACTATTTACAAAGGTTTTATACTCAATATATTCAATCAAATACACTCAGAAGGTCAGATTTATGATGGGACAAATAAGACAAGTTTGTTTTAAAGACTTGGTAGGACAGTCATGGAGGAGACCATTAGGCAATGGAGTCAACAATTAGATCTGAAATACATTGCAGGAGGTAAGGTTTTGAAGGTTTATGATCAGAGGCAAGGTAAACACCATTTCCTCAATCTTGAGGTATTAGCAGGTTGATTAGTAGACAAAGGGAGACATTCCATCAAACAGAGCACCTAACTATGGTGAATTCTGCAAGACTTTAGAAGAAAATATTTGAAAATGCTTGAACAATGGACCTAGAGCATGCAGGATGAATTATAGCCCATACAAACTAATTCTCAAGCATGAAAGCAAATACAAAATGGAGTGGGAGACAAGATAAACAATCACATAAATAAATTACTTACTGAAGAAAAAGATGGCACAAGAATCTCTGACATGAAAAGATTTTACATTCCTCTTCTGCAAATTTCATTCATTTACTGAAAACATGAATCCATTACAATGTATAGCCTCTCCGCTCTTTAAATCCTCCCTTGAAAATCTTCCTTACTATTAATTAAATTCTCATTTATATAAGAATAACCTTCTACCTGTCTTTGAATTAAAAACCTAACTGAATTCTAAAAATAGAAACAGTTACAACAAAGTTTCTCCTGCATATCTCCAATAGTGATAGCTGTGTGAAATATGGGAGAGGTTTTTATAATTGGACATGTTCCCAACAAAACCCATGTCTTAATTTCTCCAAAATCATCTCGATATCCTCGAAATATTCCTTTTAAGCTGCTGACTTAGATAGTAAAATTGTATATTTCTGGAAAAATGACTTGTAAAGGTATTTAAAATTCTCCCAACCTGTGATTATTGTGTAAAAATTGAATGCTATTTTTTATTATAGTCCTATTAGGAATAAAAACCTCTCTCATTTTTGTCAAATTAAATTCCATTTGTCCAAAACAATTCTTTGAAGTTGATGGCTGAAATAGTCCTTTGGAAAACATGAAAATTGGCCTGTACAACTGACTTTGTTTCTGCTAAACCATAGCGCCTGTGTGAAAACTGAAAGAGGTTATTGTAGATACTTAATTTTTCAAGAAAATACTCTCCCAGTTTCACAAAATTTATCTTCATTTGATGTAAACAATTATTTTACTTGGATGACTAGAACAGTCATTTCGAAATCTGAACATTGTCCCTCTGAAGATGACTTTGCTACTCCCAATCTGTATCAGTTGGGTAAAAACTGAGAGAGGTTTTTTTAGATCATAATTTTTGGATAAAAAAAATCTTTCATTTTTTGAAAATGCATCTTCATTTGCTGGAAACAGGTCGCTGAATAAAATGACTAAAACAGTCATTTTCAGAAAAATATACTAAGTTGCTTCAGGGACATCCTTATCTGCTGCGCAAGATGACGGCTTGAAAAATGGAAGAGTTGCTGTAGTCCATTGAACCGTGAGGGATATGCTGGTAGATTCAAATCCATACCCATAAGCACGAGTAGCAGCACCACTATAAGCATAAAAAAGCAAAGGATGCATTATGGTATATAGAAGCACCAGTTTTTTATTGATTCAGTCGAAGTATCAGTAGTCTCAGTAGCATACACATATCCAGTAGTAGAGCTAGTTGATTGAGTTGTTGATCCTGCAGAGACAGTGGACTGTCTCTTCCCTTCAGCGCGCAGCATATAAATTATTTTTAAAATACCAAGTCTAAAAACCAAGTCAAATTTATTTATATAGAATTGTTTATTCCGGAGCCTCCTTTCCCGATTATCTATCACGCACATTTTTGTTCCGGATTCGTTCATGACCCTTGATCTAATTACCTTTAATTCTCAACCATAGGATCAAGTGCCACGTTACTCATTCCGCCGGGAACCCTAGTCTTATCCTTCGTGCAAGTTTATGCTCCGGAATCATCCACAGCCGTCGATCTATTTCACCTTTAACTTTCAACCGTTGGATCAAGCACCATGTAATGAATTCCGCTGGGAGTCTGGGACTTATCCCCCGTGCAAGTCTGGGCTTCGGAATTATTTTCAGCTGTTGATTATTTTTCACTTTATTTTTTAACTGTCGGATGAGGCTACACATATCTTTTCCGCTCAGCCCTTTTGTTTTTAAGTAACGTGCAACTTTTCCCTCCGGAAATAATATTACCCGTTGATTTAATTTTCACTTTTTACATTAGCCATCTGATTATTTTATTAGCTAATGTTTTGATTATACCTTAAGGTTTTGATTATACCTTAAGAAAGGTAATAACCTTGTTTAGCGTGTAAACCTCCGTTAAAACTTGGTTTGGTGAATAAAAGGCGACATTTGACTTTGGAGAAATATTCAAAATTATTAATTTTTGAATATAAATAAAATAAAATCTTTATAAAACCCATTTTGTAGATTTCATTCAAAAATTAATAAATCTTTTTTTTGCCCCATTTGTGAAAAATTCATTTGTCTTTTCCCCTAAACTTCTTTACCTTCTCTTCTTTTCCAACTTGGACATATTTTAATGAGAAAACTTTGGAAACCAACCCAATCACCCATGAGAACTTAAAATTTTGAAGGCAATAAGACCAATTCCAACAAAAATAATTTTAGTGTTAACAAAGGTGTTCTAGATGTACTAGACATTCTTCAAGCTTAGTCGTATTAGGTAACACATGAATGGCTATCTTCAAGGACAGGATTTTGCATTCAATCGGAGTAACTGCTTACACCCCGTGAATGAGTTGGAAAGGTGAATAACCCATGGCAGTCTTAACATTAGTTCTGTAATCCCAAAGAGCAGGATATAACATGACGTGCCAATTAGAACGGGCTGTATCAATTGTCCATTTAAGGATAGTTTTCAAAGTCTTGTTTACAGCCTCAACCTGACCATTTGCTTGCGGATAGTATGGAGAAGAGTGTTCTTGTCTAAATCCGAGCATGGTGGTCAGTTTCGTCATCATGTTATTTTGAAAATGACTGCCATGGTCAGTGACAATCACTTTGGGAATACTAAACCTTGCAATAATTTGATTGAAAACAAAGAAAGCTGCAGTTTCCCCGTTATCTTTGAAATTAGGCATTGCCTCTGCCCATTTCGTAAAATAGTCAACAGCGACAATGATGTATTTATGCCCCCCAGCTGAGACTAGGTTGCATGTCATGTATTCAATCCCCCATTTCATGAAGGGTCCTATCGAGACAACAGGAAATAACGGTGCAGGATGCGACCGCATTTTTCTGGTGTAAAGCTGACATGGATGACAGTGCTTCATGGCTTCCACACAATCTTTAAAGATCGTGGGCCAGAAATAACCAGCACGCAATATCTTCTGGGCCGTTGCTAACCCAGATAAATGACCCCCACATGCTCCACTATGAAAATCATTTAGGAAAATCTACACTTCCTTATGAGTAAGGCAGCGACGTAATATGGAATCTACCCCTCGTCAATATAATGTATCTCCTATAATGAGGTAGTTCTTGGCATGAAGGCGTAACTTACGTCGTTCCTTCCTAGAGTAAGCGGCAGGATACTTCAAAGTTTGGAGATATATAAGAATATCCCGGTACCAATGATCAGAGGTGGATATGAAGAAGATGTGCTCATCTGGGAATGAGTCATCCTCCACCGCTACATTTTCTTCGGTGGGAAATTCTGCTATTAGCTCAGCAAAAACTAAAGACATTTTAGACTTAGCGGATTGAAAATCCAAATCAAACTCCTGGAGAATGAATATCCACTTGTTAAATTTTCCCCCAACAATCCCTTAGGATAAAACATATTGGAAAGGATTCACATCCGCCACTACTGTTGTGTTCCTCAGTAAAATGTAGTGGCGCAACCTCTGCATAGCATAAACAGCTGCTAATGCTAACTTCTCGACGTGGGAGTATCTAAGCTCAGGTTCGGCCAAGGCATGGCCAAGATAATAAACGACATGCTCAACGAACTTATCGTTCTCCTGAACTAGCACTACCCCAATGGTCGACTCTGACGCGGCCAGATATAATATAAAATCCCTAGAATAATCTGGTGGGCGTAATAAAGGAGCCGACAGCAAAGCTTTTTTCAATGCCTCGAATGCAAGTTGTGCGGTTTCATCCCATACAGAAGGAGTGTCTTATTTGAGCAAGTGCATGAAACCTTTAGTTATCTTGGCATAATTAACGATAAAACGTCGAATAAAGTTGGACTTTCCTTGCATGCTTTGAAGTTTCCTGAGAGAACGAGGAGGAGGCAAATTTACAATGGCCTCAACTTTCAATGGATCCACCTGGATGCCTCTACTAGAAACAATGAATCCGAGTAATCTCCCTGACTCGACACAGAAGACACACTTGTGGGGATTCAAGTGAATTTTATAGTATCTGCATCTTTCAAAGATTAACCTCAAATGATCTGGATGTTGGACCCTCTTGTGAGAATGTGCAGGCAGATCATCAAGGTACAGTTCGACAATGGATTTTATGTTGTGAAAAGAAAAGTTCATGGCTCGTTGAAAGGTAGCCCCAACATTTTTCAATCCAAAGAGAATTTTTCTATACGCAAATGTACCCCAAGGGAAAATGAAAGTAGTTTTATGTTGGTATTCCAGTTTGATTTGGATTTGATTGTAGCCAGAGAAACCATCCATAAACGAGAACACTTCACTCCCCGCACATGCATCTATGATCTGGTCAATGAATGGTGTGGGGTAATTGTCCTTAGGACAGGATTTATTTAGATCTCTAAAGTCCATACAAATGTGAATAGTCCCTTTCTTTTTATCAACAGGAATAGTGTTGGATACCCATTCAGTCAAAGCTATGGGATATATAAAACCAGCTTTCAAGAGCTTTTCAATTTCTGCCTTCACAACCGCCGCTTTACGTGGGTTCACGGGTCTTAATTTCTGTCGAACCGGCTTGGCAAGAGGATAGGTTCAGATTTCATGTTGAACAATAGATGGATCAATGCCTAGCATCTCCTCATATGACCAGGCAAAGATATCGCGGAATTCCTTGAAAAGGGCAGTGTAGATGGCAATCTCCTCCGGAGAGTAGTTTCCACCTATATAGATGTTTTCCACGACATCTAGGTTTACAGAGATATTGATAGGTATAGTGACGAAATTTTTTTCCATATTACCCTCAGCAAACACCCCTTCCCTAGGAAAAGGGTTGATAGGTGCCTCAATATCATCTAACAGTCTCACTTTAAACTCTTGGTTTTCTATCTTGCTCAGATCTGGAAGGAAATAGGATCGATGGTGAAGATCCTCACAAATATTATCACATCCACTCATAGCTTCCAGAATAGCTTCATCGAAAGGTAAAACGGTATCTAAGCAATCTATGGAATGTAAAGAGTTTTTCGCCCATGCGGGCAAATAAACTTCTTCCAGATCATCTGAGACTGATAGAGGATCTGGAATGGGATCAGCAGCAGCTTCAATGATGGCTTGGTAAGCTACCTCTACTATTGATAAGGGCACTTTTGGTTCATGGGGAGTTGGGAGGACCCAAGGATCAGTCCTATCGCCAATCGTAGTGATGGACTTCCCCACAGTAGTAGAACCAATGTAGTTCACCGGGGCTGGAAGGTCAAATGTGCCCATCAATGATGCATACATTTCAGCTCCCAAGCTCTGTGCAACAGGTTTGACCTAAATAACCAATGGCACAGTGGATTCCTTAGACTCTAAATGGCCTTTTCGGGTAAAATCAAGTTGATCAACAGTAACCAACTTACCCTCATGTGGAAAAACCATGACACGAAGAACAGCCGATGCAACAGCAGACATTGCATAAGTCCAATTCCTTCCCAGAAGAAAATTGTAGTCCAAGGGAGCATCAATCACTTCAAATCCAACAGACACTACTTTGCCAGCTAACTTAATCTCAAAAGCTAGCAGGATACCATGAGGACGAAAGGATCTTCCATCGAAAGCAATAAGTAAAGTGTTTGATGGGACCAGCTCTGGGGATCCAAGAGCTTTCCAGTAGGCCAGGGACATAACACATGTAGAGGCTCCCTCATCAACAAATTCCCTTCCAATGGTCTTACCACCATGGATGACATCTATTGATAGGGCTACATGGTAAGGCAGGTGAATTTTGACATCAGATAGATTGAATTTCGCCATGAGACTCGAAGAATCCATGCTACCTAAATCTGCTAAGAGAGCATCCTGCTGGGCAGGAAAACTTTGTAACACCTCTAAAGTTGACATTACACATGGGGTTTGAGCTAAGTCTTCAACCACTGAGTAGTTTGAAGCAGCCCTAGAATTAGGGTTATGCAAAGTCTTCTTGAAAACACCTTTCGGTATCTTCGGCATAGTTTCGGCAGGTTTCTCTATCATGAGAGGGTTGGAAGGTTCAACTACAGCTTTAACCTTCTCAGAAGTCTCAGTTTCATAGTTTTTGTTCTTGGTTTGCAACAAAGTCGAAGATCGAACCATGTTGATATAATTAGGGTCAGGGGCAGTTTGAGTACCCCCTACTACATTAGAAGCTAAAGCAGAGTTCTGTCCTTGGGGAAACGGGTCCTTCAAAACAGCCAGTTGTTGAGCTTTGAGCAGCTTCTGGGCTTGATCCATAAGGGGACAAAGGTGAGTAAGGTGGTCCTCTTGGCACAAATTACAAGGGAACTTGACCTTCTTCTTTTCTTTTTTACCCTCATCAGAATTATTCGTGGGCTTTGGCTTGTTTTGGTTTCCCTCTCCCTTCTTACCTTTCTTTTTCTTCCCACCAGGCTGCTGATTTCCCTTCTGAGAGGTTTGAGCAAATACATTTGCATTCTGGGGAGAGGGGGAAACCTTTGCTAACTCTGCCGTAGACTGTTTGACAGACAACTGGTGAAGTTGCTTAGTTAAAGACTCTACAGTGGGAGAATTGACAAACCCAACCACACCATTGGCATGGGGTCCAGGCTTAGGCTTCTCCGCCTCGTGCAAAGGCCTCAGTGCCTTATGGATGATCTCATACAAGATCCCAGACTGTGAGTAAATCAATTCTAACTACTGGGCCCTGAGTATGGCTTCTTCTTCATTCATTACTCCTGATGTGGAAACATCCTTAGATATGTATGGCAACAGTGATTTAAGGAACCATTCTAATAGAAACTCAGGAGGAATGGTGCTTTGATAAGGATCTTTCGCCTCCTCCACTCTTGGATATGATCTGATATGTGGGTAGCCTTGCTTTGTCTAAAAGTAGACAACAAGTCCGTTCCAAAATCGTATCAAACCGGAAGCTGAAAGTGGCTAAGGAAAGCACTAGCCAAATCCCAAAAACTACTAAAGGTAGCAGAAGGCAATTCAATATACCATTTTGCAGCCGTACCTGTCAAGGTCCTCTGGAATAGCCTCAATCTAATTGAGTCCTCATTCAACGAATTGGAAGAACACCATAAGTGAAAAGTGGTGGCATGTGACCCACGATCTTCACCAGCTTTACCTTCGAACTTAGGGATTTTCGACGGAAATTTGGTGGGAACAGGTGGCCACAAGGGGTCATGCCTCACCGGGTCATTCATCAACTTTGACAAGTCTGGCAAGTTTAAAGTTGCCAGGAAAGGAAGTTTGGGCCTAACCGGGGTAGTAAATGAGCCAACTTGGGGATTCGAGGGACCTGCCCCCGAATGCCCATGGGTAAAAGTGGGGTTTCCCCTAGCCACTGGTTGTGAAGTGGCAAGGTTGCTTTGAAACGGATTCCATCCGTAAGCCACAGGATTTTGTGTGGGAGGTGCAGTGTAAGTGGTTTGGGCCGTCCCCATAGAAGCAGGGGTTTGAAAGACTAGAGCAGGTATCCCTCCGCTAAGCAACGAAAAGGGAGAGCTCGTGTATGGGACTGAAATAGGGGTTTGGAAGATCTACTCGTAAGACGTGTTTCTCCCAAACTGCACTCCTACATATGAAGGATATGGACCTACGTATGGACTGGATGGGGGAATGTGCCCCCCATTCCAAGGAAATCCTTGGACATAAGTCGAGGATCCTACCGGACCACTCTGGGTAGTGTAAGGGAAGGAAGAAGGAATGGTAGGTATACTGGGGATTCCAGAAACCGTGTTACCAGAAGTACCTCCTATGTTAGAGTGAACCGGTGGTTGAACCACCCGGCTCGCTGGAGTCAAAGGTGTATAAGGTAAACTAGATCTAGGGGTACTTACCAGGGGAGGTAGTACCCCTTCAACCGGAAGGGTTGAGGTAAACACAAAAGAACTTTCTTCCGCAGAAGACATGACTCTACCCATAGGGACACCTAGCACTGGTGAATCAAAAGGTCTAACCTGGATGATCACAGGACCGTTTAAATCAGTCAAGGGGGAGTTAAAATTTCTTGCAAACTCGTCATTCTACAATTCTTCTATCTCAACTATGTCAATATTGAAACGGTTAGCAATGAGTTTCGGTTCACCAAGAGTCTCACTTATTCCTACAGGTTCGAAAGAACCGTCAGTGTCTAATCTCCGCCTTTGAGGTAAAGGTGGAGGCTCCAATGCAGTGATAGGAGGAAGGTTTCTCAACCTTCTTGAACTTCTAACAGGTTGGTCCTCTAGAATTAAAAATTTAACAAATCACACCCTAAGGCCAACTAAACACAAGCAAAATTACAGAGCATACACTAAAAATTTCCTAGAGTCTCAAGCAATCAAACTAGGGTAAAAGATATACTTTCCCAAAGAAAGCTGATGAATGATTACTTGGCATCCTTGAGGTGGTTCTTAGGCACAAGCGGAGGAATCACCCACTGCCCTCCTACACTTTCCACAAGGGTTACCTTCCAAGCCCGTTCAAGGTGAACCAGAAATAGCCTTCCGGTTTACCTAGGTATGAACCCTAAAAGACAAGAGACTGAAGGCTACCTTGGCAATACCAGCTGTCTAGGGGGACAGTCGTCAGCCGAACTCATACGCATGGGCAGGGTAGCCGATCCCGAAACTCTGTCTAGGATAGAATCCACAGATGCGTGAAAGTCCTGGGTTACGTTTTGACAAGGATTCGGAGGGTTATCTCCTCTGTCCAAGCCTCCACGCGGCCTAGTGCTTAACTCCCGTTTGAGAGGAGCTTCCCAGATACAGTGATACAGTCAAGGATTTCCCTAAAGGAAGGTCCACTACATCTGAGTTTATAACTTGTGGGAAGTTTACACTTCTTAGCCCATAAGTCTAGCCTAAGCTAGTAGGTGAAAGGCCCCTATAAAACAAAACTTACTAGTAAATTTTAATTTATGCGTTTATTTTAAAGCTGTTCTTTACTCAAGAGGAAATGGAATGGTATACTGTATGATGTTTTGACTCAAACAAGAAATAAATGAAAGTAAAGGTGCATTCAAAGCAAAATTGCCATTATAAAAACAAACTTATTTTTTACTTTTTGCAAATATGTATTGATGAAATGAAAGCTACGATGAAAAAAACTAAGCCTATGTTTTTGTAGTTTTTGATATAATATTTTTAAATTGAAATGAACACTACTTATGAAAAAATCACAATGCAAAAGCTTTAACTATGTTTTCTTTTCACTTTTAAAAATAATCAAATCTCTACTATGCATCTACAATGCACTATGCTTGAGCAAACTTGACGCTTATAAACTGTATAAAAGTAATAAACTGAAACAAACAGGCTGATAGAACCAACAGACAACCAATAAAGGAAGGCTAGGAACCCTATCTTGGGTGCAAACAATGACAAAGAATCAATGCAGACTTACAAAGGCAAGTGACCACCAGCCACTGTCAGAAGATAGACTGGAAAAACAGAGCCCAAGACCCTGATCACTGATCTGGACTAAGACACTTTAACCCACTACCCAAACAGGCCAAAACACTTCAGTATGCAAGCAATAAATAAACCAAGCAAAAAGACTTAAGAGCTTCCAAAAAAGCAAAGAAATGTGATCACCAACAGTATTCAGACCCACTACACAACATTCTTAAAGAAAGACCACTCAGAAATAGGGACCAAACAAAGAGAAGAACAAGCAAAACTTATCTTAAAAATCCCCACTTCCAGGAGTATTCGCGACTGTCACTAAGAGCAACTCGCGACTGACTCGCGACTGTCTAGTACAGCAACCCGGGAATGCACAGTAGTATTTGCGACTGTCTATAAATACAACCTGCGAATGGGTATAAATTTTTTCTCAAAAAAATCAAGAAAAACCCAAGACTTTCAAATGGTGAAGCAAGTATTGAAACAGGACAACAAATCATAAACAGACTCACAAGCAAAACTGGTCAGGAGGACAGAAAACAACCTACAGCAGTCCGGGCTCCCCAGTGGAGTCGCCAGTTCTGTTGTACAAGATTATGCACCTAATAACCTAAGGTCTGGGGTTACCAACATACTCAATTACTTGCAGACAATTGACTTCTAAAGCACAGAATAAGAAATAGGAAGATCAAAAGGACTTACTTGTTAAACGAAGGTCGATCCTTGCTAATCTTCTTCTTCTCTGTTCCACTTCCAAAGTCTTCAAGATTGCTCCTCTTTCACCTGTCAAGAAACACTTTTCCAGATACAAGATGATTCATATATGTATAAGCAGGTTAGATAAATCACATATAATATGTATAAGCATAAACATTTATCAAACCAATACACATGAAACACATATGGAAGAAGTAATCTCTTTATTATCAATAATGGAAAGAGTTCAGATACAACCCAACACCTGAGACAAGGACTCCTCTGCAACCAAAGGATTCTGAGTTCACTGCTCCAAAGACTTCTGTATAAACTCCACCAGCATAACTTTGCTCTCCAAGTGTAAGTAATCAACACCCTCCCCAAGGCCTGTATTTATATGGGTGAAATAAGGCAGTTCTCGAAGGTTAGGGAGGTTACAGCAGTTAAGAAAATTAAGTTAAATAACTTAACTAATCTCCCATTAGCGCGAGTGTCTTTATGTTTTAATGTTGAGACACATATGCGGGTCTGTAGTAGAGCAACCCGCGAATGATTCATGACTATGTATAAGCGCAACCCATAAATACATGGATTCGTGACTTGCTGTAAAGGAGAATCGTGAGTGATGCACGAGTTGTATATAAGGATAGTCACGGATACATCTCAACATAGGAAAAATGGCAAAGTGACTAGCTGGATGGTGAAAGAATGTATTTCATGACAAGCCAAGTTATAGTGTTTTGGGAAGACCTCTATCCATAAATGTCCTTTTGTGTTCCAACATGAGGGATGTCGGCACTCAGACAGAGAGGTGTCATTCAGGTGTATAACAGGTACTGCTGGATCTACTTCATTAAACAAAAATCAGAAGTTTTTGAGACTTAAATTTTTTAAGGCGATGCTTGAGAACAGTTTCAATAAGAAAATCAAGTCTATAAGATTTGATAATGGAGGAGAGTACATCAAAGGAGACTTACATAATTTATGTGAATCATAGGGGATTCAAATGGAACACTCAGTTCCATACACACTACAAAAGAATGGTGTGGTTGAGAGGAAGAACAGATCACTGAAGGAGATGGAAACACGCCTTCTCCATGCCAAACATCTCCCTCATTCTCTTTGGGCTGAAGCTATAAACTGTACTTTGTACTTGCATAATAGAGTGACTCATAAATCAATGGTTAGGTCCACTCCATTCAAAGCAATGCATGGGAATAAGCCCAATGTCTCTCATTTGCGAGTTTTTGGTTCCAAAGCTTGGGCCAGAATACCACTTGACAAGAGATATGCCTTCCAAGCCCAAAGTAGCGAATGCATTCTACTAGGATATGTAGAAGATGAAAAATCTTATAAATTGATGGAGGATGCAACTGGGAGATGCTTCATTGAAAGGAGTGTTCATTTTGAAGAAGATCAGTTGTATGACACACCACCATCAGTAGAATAGGAAGGTATAATCGTTTCTCCCCCAATTTTCGATGATGATGATTTTCTATAGCTTTCATATTCATATGAAGAATATCAAATCCAACATGATCCTGTTATTGAGACTAAATCTCAAGAGATTCTAGATCCAAATCCAGTATCCATTCCAAACCAAAATACTAAGCCCAGATGGGCTCACAATATCTCAGATGCATCTGGAAGTGGTGCTAGAAATCCATAAGATAGAAGAAGAACTAGGTCCTAGTATGAAAATGAACATGCTACAATATTACTCATAGATTCACTCCCTAGAGAGTGGTGCAACAAATTTCCAGGTCAGTTCTACTTGATGATGGTGAATGATCAGCTACATGGCCCACAGAAGAAGAAGCTTGGTCATTCTCTACCTTTACCATCCAGAAGAAACATACAGAGTCATCAATTCAAAAGAACATTGAGAGGTTCACATGCACAACTTTAGGATGTTGCTGGATAGATGGACCATGCTACCACATAGAGCTACAATTTTGTAATAGTGTTTTGGTTAAGTTATTTTTCCAAGGAGGAATCTTGTTTCTTCTAAAGATAGCTTGCATTTTCCTATTTCTTCTTATTTTGAGGAGGGGTTTTCCTATGAGGTTTTCCCTTGTTTGCTCAGTTGTATTAAGCAACATTATGTCTTTTAGATTGTATATGGGTGACTTATGTCCTTGTTTCCGGGGCCCAAAGTTGTCCAAGTTAGGATTCGAGGGGGGTGTCAGGATTTAGAATCCTCCCTTGACCAAACTGTCTATTAGATTAATTTATCCTAACTTAGGAGTTTTAATTAATTAATTTATTAAGTCCACTAGTACCATTGGGTCAACATGGCCTAATGGGGTCACATGTACTAGTTACTAGAGTGTGGAGAAAATTGCTAGAGGCTAACTTCCGCTGAATGCACTTGCATGCATTAGAATATGTGCCTACTAGACCAATCCCTACATTTTAGGAGCCACTAGGAATACCGACACCAACCTCCTTCAGTCAGTTGGAGATAGAACTAGTTAATCTTAGTTAATTTCCAGTTACATTGAGTTAGATCACAATCAGTTCAGTTAGCGCTAGTTATGCATGGTTGCATGTGGATTAAGTGCCTTTGCTCATATACCACTTCAGTTAAACTAAGTTAACTATTTATTACAAATTGTGTGAGTTGTTTAGACATATGGAGTTAACCATTTGGACTCCAATATTGATTGAGACATCCCGATTTAGTTGGACAGTTAGGTACAGTCACATCCAGTTGGTAGATTTTGTTAGGATATTTAGACACTTAGAAGTTAGTTAAGATCAACTTGTGTAATATATCCATTAGGTAAAAGTGTGTTTCTTTAGTATGCATTAGTATGCATTTGTAAATATTTTAATCTGATGGTCACGATATGTTCTAGACATAGAGTGGTCCGATGGTTCAACTTCTCTTAGATCATATGTACCATTGATCTGTGGCTTAACACCTGATTGGTCCATGATCTTTGATTAAAGAGCATGGAGGGTCCTTGGATTGTTTCCCTCTCGAGGGTTTTAACCACGTGACAAACATTGGTGTATTGATCGGTGATTCATTTGTGTGAAGTGGTTGATCTAGGTGTTCGGTCTTTTGGGAGTACCCTGTGTAGCCGAACATGGTATCAGAGCGTTTATGAAGAGTCGCTTTCGATTTTTATCAAGATCTGGAACCGTTGTTGCTGAAAATTTGAAAGACTTTTTGGTTCTATATTTTCTATGCATTTGTGGCATGTGGGAGCTATTCCATTGCATCTAGAGCATCGTTTCCTTTGTGAAATAGTTTTCATTTCACTGAAAACCATTTCCGTTTGTTCCAGAAACACCCATTTTGGAAAATGTGAAGGTATAATGTTACAGTGACGGTTTTGTTTTTATTTTTTTTAAATCTCTCACATTTTATTAGTTTTATTATTAGATATTTACTATTTTAGTGTCATATTGTTGCGTATGCTCTTTTTCGCGCACCTTGCGCGATCACGGCGAATCAGAAACAGAAAGAGAATTTTTTTTCTTGTCTTCTTGGCTATGTATTCTCTCTGCCGTGCACCTTGTGTGATCACGATGAATCAGAAACAATGAGAAATTTTGAAAATGTAGACTTTTCGGGTAAGCTAACCAAGATCTAACCCCACCCTTAGAGTGGGAAAGTTTTTTTTTTTGTTTTGTAGAAAAAAAGGCAACCACGGAGAACGAGAGAGAAGAGTTAAAAAAAAAGCCCCCTTCCTCTTTCCATTATTTTACATACCTTTCAAACTTAGCTCAATTGGTTCAAAGTTGCTTTCTTCCTTAATAGGTCTTGAGTTCAAGTCTTATTAAGTTACTTTTAGTGCATGCAATATCTATCTTCAAGTTACTTTATTGTAAAAGTGCATCTCACATAAATAAAATAAAATAAAAAGTGAGTCACTTAAGTCTTTTAATTTATTGCCGCACTATTTAAAAGTAACATTATTGTAAAAGTGAACATCACTTATTCTACAAAAGTGATTCACTTAAAAGCAACTTTATTGTAAAGTGATTGTCAAAGGTTGATCTTGGGAAAATGGCGGTTCTTTTTTTTAGTTGGTCAAGTTAATATCTGCCACGTCACTATTTGGGACATCTTCAACATTTTCTTTGATCAAGCATAACTTCATCATCCAGAATCAGGTTTCAGTGCCATTTTTTTAAACTGCATATTGTTTCGATCTCTTTGCATTCAGACCGTTAGTTTCTATTCTTTCAACCATTATTTTATAGTATGGCCACTCCTTGTGATATTATACTTACAAGTTCTAACTATTTCTCATGGAAATATCGTATGGAGGATGTTATGCGAAGTATGGGACTTTTTAGGATAACCTCGGGGAAAGAAATGGAACCCACTGATGATGATAAGAAAATTAAATGGAAAAATAGATGTAATGAATCTTTTGGATTTATTAGGATGTCAATCTATACTGATTTGCGATTCCACATATCTGGAATTGATGAACCTGATAAAGCTTGGAAAAAGTTGGAATCTGTGTTTGGTAAACACAATGAAATTCGGGGTCATCAACTTGAGAATGAGTTGATTTCCTTGAATCCAAATGGTTTTTCATGCATTCAAGACTATTTATCTAAGTATAAAACTCTTATACTCTTATGTGAAGAATGCAAGATTAAGAAAGAAGACAAACAATGTATTTATAATATTCTTTCCAAACTTGGACCTGCATATTCTATTTTTGTATCTACATTCTACTCCATGAAAGAATCCTTGACTGCAGCTAGCTATCAAGAGCCTAGTCTTGAATCCTTTTGTGATTCCTTAATTAGAGAGAAATATAAACTCATTCATCTTGGAATAATTAACAATGCAGATACATCTGGGAAAGCCTTATTGTCCCAACAGAAAGAAAAGTCCAAGCCTCCCACGAAACAGAATTTTTGCAATAATAAGCCAAAAAACAACGGTCCCAAACCCTCTCAATCAACTCCTTATTTAAAAAATGACAAAGGATCCAAGCCAAAAGGAAAGCAGACTAAGCGTCATTGCAATTTTGTGGGAAAGATAATCATGATGAATCTAAGTGTTTCAAGAAGATGGCAGCCTTGGAAGCAGCAATGAAGAAGCACCACATCAACCTAGATTCGTTTTCAGAATCTACCTCTCATGGACATGCACTTTGTACTTCTACTTACTATTATACTGCATCCTCTTCTTCTACTTCAATTGAATGGCTCATTGATTCTGGAGCATCTTATCATATGGCTAAGGATCAAGCCATCTTTTCTACTATGCATGAATGTAACACCAAACAAATATTTGTTGGTGATGATAGATCTCTAAGTGTTCTAGGATCTGGAACAGTTTCAGTAGAAAATGGTCATTTAGTGATGTACTATGTGTTCCAAAAATTTCCTGCAATTTGTTATCAGTCTATCAAATTACTCATTCAGCTGAAGGTAAAACTGTGACGTTTACACCTCACCAAGTTGTAATCAAGGATTTTAAAAATCCTCAAAATGTCCTTGCTACTGGAATTGTTGATGATATTAACAGGTTGTACAAATTTAACAACTTTGGGTTATCACATTTTCCTTTAGTTTTTGTTGCTCATAGTGATAACTTGAGCAAACTTTGGCATGAGCGATTTGGTCACTTAAATTATCGCTCATTGCAACAACTATGTAAAGACAATATGGTAACTATTCTTCTGATGGTATCTTGTAAGGATGGTGTTGGTTTCAGTTGTGTACTCAAAAAACATCATCGAGATAGTTTTGACAAACGTGCCTCTTGGCACGCCTCGGTTCCTTTGGAGCTTGTGCATAGTGACTTGTGTGGCCTTCTTCCATCTGCTTCCTTTTCTGGTTTCAAATATTTATTAAATTTCATTGATGACTACTCTAGATGAACTTGGATTTACTTTCTAAAACTTAAGAGCGAATTATTTAACATGTTCTTGGCCTACAAGGCCCTTGTTGAAAAACAATCTGGTCATCAAATTATTAAGTTAAGATCTGACAATGGAGAATAATATGTTAACAACAAGTTCACTACTTTTTGCACTGAGTAAGGAATCCAACAACAACACACTGTTCCATATACACCACAACAAAATGGTGTAGCTAAATGGAAGAACCACACTTTAAAATAAATGGCTAATTGTATGATCCAATCTAAGGGACTAAGTCTTCAATATTGGGCTAGGGCCATAACTTGTGCAAATTACATAGTTAATTGCACACCCACTAAATTTTTACAAGATATAACACTGGAAGAAGCATGGAGTAAAATTAAACCAAACATAAGTCACTTTCGTGTGTTTGGTTGTGAAGCATGGGCTCACATTCCGGATGAAAAATGGAAAGTATTGCAGCCTAAAAGTGAAAAGTGCATATTTGTTGGATATTCAGAAGATGTAAAAGGGTATAGAATTATTCAGCCACATTCTCATGATATAATCATTAGAAGAGATGTTAAATTTGATGAAAATATCTTGGCCTATGAGCCTAAATTGGCGAGTGTGCCATCTTTGGCCTACAAGTCTGATTCGACAATTGTGCCTTCTTCTTCTTCTTCCAACTTCCTTGACAGGTTTCCAACTCTAGTTTCTGATGATGACAGCGAGGATGAAAATCCACCTCTACTTACTCACGTTCCTCTAGTTGCACCAGCACCAATGCTTCCTCGATGGGTCCGTTCAACATGTGAAGCAGCTGGTGATCTTGCCGGTGATCCTAGAGATCAACGTTGAACACGTTCTTAGTTTCAGTGAGCTTTTTTTCTTTTGGCTCAAGTTTATGAGAATAATGATCCAAAAACTTTTGTAGAAGCTTCAGGAAATCTAGATTGGGATGCAACTATGGATGAAGAATATCATTCCTTAATGGCAAACGATACTTCGGATCTTGTTCCTCTTCCAAAAGGAAGAAAACTTGTTAGATGTAAATGGTTCTACAGAACTAAGTATGCATCAGATGGAAGTGTTGAAAGACTTAAGGAAATGTTAGTTTTCAAATGTTTTTCCCAAGTGACTACAATGAAACCTTTGCTCCTGTCGCAAAAATGAATTCCATCTTCCTTGTTCTTTCCCTTGCAGCCTTACATGACTAGGAAGTCCATTAAATGGATGTTAATTTTTCCTTTTTACATGGCAATTTACAGGAGGAAATTTACATGGAACATCCTCCTAGATATGTTCAGGATAACTCTAGCCTTACCTGTCTCCTTAAGAATTCCTTATATGGCCTTAAGCAAGCTCCTAGAGCTTGGTATGCCAAAATGGATAGCTTTCCCCAATGTCTATACCAAGAGAGTAGGAAACCATCTCATCATACTTGTTTTTTATGTTGATGATCTTATCCTTACTGGTAGTGACCCTAAACTTATAACCCACGTGAAATCCAGTCTTAAGAAAATTTTTGAAATGTCAGACTTAGGACATTTGCATTATTTTATTGGTTTCCAAGTCTTACAAACCAAAGAAAGAATCTTTCTTTCCCAGTCTAAGTATGCTTGTGACCTTCTTCGTCGCTTCCACATGGAAGATTTTAAACCAACCCCTTCTCCCTTCCAGTATGGAGTCAAACTTTATGCCACTTGTACTTCGCCTGAAGTAGATGCCACCTTGTAGCGTCAACTTTTTGGTAGTCTTTTATACTTGACTCATTCCCGTCCTGACATTTCCTTTGACGTTGGTCGTGTTCCCCGTTATATGAAAACTCCTCATGAAAGTAACTAGAAAGCATAAAAAATAATACTTCGATATATTCGAGGTACAATTCAGTTTGGGATTCATTACAATACATGGGGGGAACCTTTGTTGGTTGGTTTCACTGATTTAGATTGGGTCAGAAATCCTGATGATCGAAATTCTACTGTAGGTTATGTTTTCAGTCTGGGATCTAGACCTGCCACTTGGAATTGTAAGAAACAACAAGATCTTTCTCTTTCTTCAGCAAAAGCAAAATATCGAGCCACAGTTAATGCCAGTCAGGAAGCCTTATGGCTTCGACAAATCCTTTTAGAGTTTGGATTTGAGTAGCAACAACCTACTCCACTTTGCTGTGACAATCAAAGTGTCATCAAGAATTCCAAAGATCCAGTTCTACATCAACACAGCAAACACATTGAGCTACACATGCACTTCATCAGAAATCTTGTTCATGATCATGTTCTTCAAATGCTCTATTTCCCTATAGATGATCATGTTGCAGACATCTTCACCAAGTCTCTTACAGAAGCAAAGTTTTCTAAACTTTGATCTATGTTAGGAGTCCAGGAATGTGTCCTTAAGGGGGGATAGGCTCTAATGCCTCCTTCCTTCTCCTAATAGTGTCACTTTTGTAAATCCTTCAATCCTATCCCAAGTTGTTCTTAAGGGGGGGTGTTAGGATATTTATACACTTAGGAGTTAGTTAAGATCAAGTTGTGTAATATATCCGTTAGGTAAAAGTGTGTTTATTTAGTATGGATTAGTATGAATTTGTAAATATTCTAATCCGACAGTCACGATATGTTCTAGACATAGAGTGATCCGACGGTTCAACTTCTCTTAGATCATACCTACCATTGTTCCGTGGCTTAACAACCTATTGGTCCATGATCTCTATTTTAAGAGCATGGAGGGTCCTTGGCTAGTTGATTGATTATGAGAAGATCATGTAAGTTTCTTTATTTTGCATAATAAATTGCTCCAAGTAGCTTTATGGCTGGGGCCATGGACTGTTTCCCTCTCGATGGTTTTAACCACATGACAAACATCGGTGTATTGATCTATGATTCATTTGTTGGAAGTGGTTGCTCTAGGTGTTCGGTCTTTTTGGAGTACCCTATGTACCCGAACATATTTGAATTATTTCCTAATGGATTCGAATTCTTCCTTATGTAAACTATTGTCACACCATATTTAATTAATGACAAAGTACTGTAAGTACCTGAGCTATACTCATCGGTTTCGTGTGTGGTTTTATTTTTTTAGTGTGTATCTTCATTCTCCTTTTACTGCAATAATAATTTTGGACTCATTACTTAAATATCTAAATGGAACAATAATTTTAACAATATTAACTAAAAATAGTAAAAATCATGCTGAGAAAATGAAAAAAATAACACTATACTAACCTTACTCATTACCAACCCATTGAATTATGAAAATAATATCGAAAAACTCGATTTTTGGGATTAGAGTGGGCTAAAAAAATGGTTCTACTTGTATGGTTTGATTTGAGGCCTTGCTAAGAATAGTTCCCTCTCCCAAACCACCTTTATCCCATATAAATAGGAGGCAAAGTGGAGGTTAAAAGGACCTTCAGCTTTGTATAAATAGAAACTACCAAAATCTCCTATTGTAGATTTATGCTTATGAATTGAGCATCTACTTTGTTCATTCTTGTCCGTAATAAGTTAATGCATTTTGTAAGGTTGGAAGCTAACAAGAAATTTTTAACAAGAAAATCCTTCACGGGAAAGGATATCATCTCTTAATACAGATAAGATAAAAAATGCATCCTTAAAAAAATAATACAAAGATATCTCTTCTCCCCCGCCCCCACATTATGTCTATTTCACATGCTTTTTAATTTAAATATTAATAACTGACGTAATGATGTCAATTGGTTTGGGCTCATTAAATCTTTCTTAGATCTAATTTTAGTATTTATTGTTTAAGAATTATTTTTATTACCAAATCTTTAGTAAGCTATTGTATTGTTGGCTTGTGTGTAGGAACAATTTGTGAGATATACTAACCTTCAAAAATGCTCAAATGTCATGCAAGGTAGTATTTTGTAAGAATGCCATATCAATAAGAATGGAAAACTATGCAAGTCCCAATCCAGTATTAAATAACCAATCATGGATATCACATAAAATTTTGTCTCATTGCTGGTAGTAATCTTCTACTTCCTGCAAACCTATCAATCAAGTAAGCAGAAAATTATTGACATAGTATAACATGTATTTTTTTTCATTTTGACAACAGTAAAGAAAGTAAAAATGTTTCAACATTCAATATTAGATCTGTTACAATTCCTAGTCACTTCTCCTCTTCCTAAGCCATTGTTTGCAATACTTCCTATCAGTATGAACTCTTCCACCAGGATGTATTCACCAACTTTGCATATACACAAACAATAGAAACTCCATTTGAATATGTTTCTGTGTCTTGCATTTCAGAGGAAAAATCATTTGGGGATTGTTTTGCAATCTCTTCTTCAACTTGTACAAGAAATGGGCACAGCACATTCATTATGTCCATTGGTAAACGATTCAATATTTGATGATGATTCTTATTTCATGGAAGAATTTGAACATTTTTTTGATATGGAGAATTGTGGGATCTTAGTAACATAATCGAATATGGATTCTCTTGATCTAATGGTTGAAGAAAATTCACACTTAAAAAAATGGATTCGATGCACCATGGCATCAAAGCAGACAGAAGCAACGACTGAAGATTGAGTGGTTTACTTTAATCTTCATGAGCTAGGTGTATTGTTATAGTGCTTGTTTGGCCCACACATGACCCCTTTTTGACCACCTTTACCTACCTCTTTTTGCCTCATCCTACTCTATTATGTACACTAAACAGATGTTTTTCCTTCACTCGGTCCCTCAATTCATACAGGAATGGTTAATCATTGTCTTATTTTATTAATGCTTAGGATTGTTGTAATCAGGGCTTTACATCTTGAATTATGCCAACATATGGTGGTTTTATAAAGATAATCCGAGATGTAAAGGATACAGGTGTAGCAGGATGAACATGCCAAGAGAGGGATGAACATTCATTATTGAGATGATCACCATCCATTCCATTGTTTCCCAAAGAACGCGGACAAAGGATACTATTCCACGCAAGCTGTACAAAGGTAGCTGCAATAGGCTGCAACAAATTCAGAGGAAACAGTGCGCCACTGCTCAAGAATAGCTGTAATCCATGGAGTATCTTCTCGATTGATCATGATCATCATTTCTAGCTCGAGTAACATCCTTCCTATATTTTCTGCTTCCATCTTGCCATGACTGTAACGGCTTATCGTAGTTGGGGCAGCCTGAGGATCAGAGATATTCATGGCTACTCGATAATATTGGGAAGATGTAATGATTGTAATTGTATAAATACTGGGAACTATTCTGAGGCAGGGGTTGAAACATTAATCAAATTTATTGTATAAGCTGTGACTGAGGTTGTGTTTCCATCTGCCATTTTAATACAAGGAGTTTGATTCTTCATATCTCGATGTTCTAACGTGTGTTACTTCCAGCATCTCTGTGTGAAGGCTGGGGCTTCCTTCCCATAGGGATTGCTGAGTTAATTAGGTATTTTATTTATTCTGTTGTGTGGTTTGTATTTTGTGATGAATCCCTTTATTTACAGTAAGCTGCAACAGTCATTGATTTGTTGTGTGCTTGAATGATTAGTAATTGCATCCCATGTAAACTGTAGTGGTGTGGTGTGACAGTTGACTGTGTAGGTTAACCTTCTCTTATGCAACTATGTGATAGTTGCGACAGCCTTGTTCATCCCTAGTTATTTCAATTGCTATTTTCTTTAGATCCTTGCAATTTATTCCTTCACATTTATAATTGTAGAACTTAATCCTTGTACTTTGAATTTCTAGATTAAGTCGAATTAAGATAGTTGAGATGGATCTTTAGATGGTTTGGTAATTAAGGATTTAACTTTCTGCAAAAGTAATCTAGATGTTTATTTCTTGAATCTTTTAATTCTAGATTAAGTATTGTAAGAAGGCATTTGTGATTGCATTCTTAAGAAGGTAAGCTAGATTAAGTAGATTATGGGATGAGTTCAGCTGAATAGGAAAGTAGGGTCATTCATTTACAGCATCAACTACTTAGTGTTTAAAGAATATATAGTGCACATTATCCTTGAAATAAGAGACTTCCTTGGGTTGACAATTTATATTGAACACTCTGTATGTTTTCTTTAATTAAATTACATATAGGGTGCCCAACATTTTGGCGTCATTGCCGAGGAGGATATTTATTAGACACCGTAGTAGTTGCATCTAGTAATTATATTTATTCATGCTTCTTCATTTTTTTAAGTTTGCATGTTTTGGGTTGCATGAATACAAGAAGGGTACAATGTGACAATCCTATAAATCCCAGAACCCCACAGAACACTAAAATTGAAGGTGGTCGAGGCCGTGGGAGAAATATAGCATTGGGAAGAAGGACATTCATTGACGACCTAGTTGATAGGACCAATTATTCTACTGGGGATTGCCATAAGGAAACACATATTAGAAGAATCCCATTACCCATGGAGTGGCAGCATCGGTTTCCACAGTGGAGAACACACGAGGAGCTGCAACACCGTCGGACATCCCTGTGGAGGAAGACAAAGTTAGTACTACGGGATCAGCTGACCGAGATCCGATCTATCACATTAACGGGAAGTTTGTGACTAAAGAGGAGTGGACATAGTTCCATAAAAAATTTAACAATCAGTGGAAGGACGAAGAGGATAAAGCAAAAGAAGATATGAGCAACAGACGCGATCACAAAGAAGCAATGGGTGAAAATCATCATCATGAGTGTAACTCCTCGCCTGAAGGGACAGTTTCTACACTTTACTTCCCAATTCAATAGCTAGAGGGTATAGCTCCTATGAAAAATATATCGATGTCGCTGTTTCCTCGCTTTTATGGAAAAGTGGTAGAGGATCCAGATGAATTTATTTTTGAATTTGACATCCTCTGTCACAGCCATGACTACACCACCAATGCACAGAAGCTAAAACTTGTTCCTGCCACTCCGAAGGAAAATGCATTCCATTGGTTCATGAGCTTGGGAGGGGTAACTGTCACTACCTGGGACCGGATGAAATAGGTGTTCCTGGAGAAATATTAGGAGTATTGCAATACCAAGGATAAGAGAGAAGAACTGTTTAAAATGGTACAAAGGGACGATGAAAGTTTGGAAGATTTTGTTGAAAGGATTTTATATAATGTGCAGAGAGCTAGACAGACTAATATGGGGTTAGATGTGCTCAAAATAATCCTACTTCATGGGATTAGGGAAGATTTCCTAGACATGTTGAACCTGTTAGGAAAGGGGTGTTGATGTAATTGTAACTTCGGAATGTATTCACTTATATTTCTTATCTATTGTAACCCGATGTTTATTCTGAGATGTTCTTATGTTATGTCATGCCTCGATGTTCCTATTGGGAGAATATATAATGTAAACAAGTCATGTCAAGTCATTGTCGGTAACCCTCCTATTGTCTAAGGGTTAAAGTCCCCGCAATTCCGGGGCACTAGGGTTATTAGACTCACCTAGTGAACTCAGCCCTAGTAGGGTTTTGGTCATGTCGAGATTAGTATAAATAGAGAGTTGGACTCTCTATTTAGCACACAACTCATACACACTCAAGTGTAGTGCATAGTTGAGGAAGAGAAAGACACTGGGGCTAGAGGAAAGAGCTTACTGCTGTCGGGATATTGTCTTACTATTTTTGGGTTTCACTTTGGTGCTGATTCTATCTCTAAGGAAGTTGCGGGGTTTTCTCCATTTATGGTTTCCCTGAGGAAAAACACTGTGTTCATTGTCTCTTGTGTTTGATTGATGTGCTTGTTGTTCTCTGTTAAAGATCCTAATGATATGCTAACTTAATGTTTAAAAACTCACATGGTATTAGAGCTAACCTAAGAAGAAGACATTGTGCAGCTGCGAGAACTAGGGATTCCTATTTTTTGGATCTCTCTCCATAGATTTTCAGCAAAAGTAAGGTGGAATAACTCTCCTCCCTAGGGTGCATCTTTCTGTTGCAGCAAAATCCAATTCTGAGGTTTTTCAGTTTTGGACCCGACACTGCTGCCGAAAATTAGGGCTTTTCACAGAAGTGGAATTTTTTAGTGAGCCCAGGAATGAATTGATATCCTCCCCAAAATTGAAGTTAGGGATCAATTTCAAAGCATTTGGTTGGATGGAACTCCGGAAAAGAAAAACCCTAATTTGCTCCTGAACCAGTACTGCAAGATTTCAGCTTCAAATCCATATCTGACATCTTGACCTGGTGAGATCTAAATATTTTGTATTTCCATTTGAGTTTCTCAGTTAATATGTCTCATCATACCAAGCTTGATGAAAATCTTGAGGGAGGTGATAACTTCCGAGCTTGGAAGTATAGGATCTCCCTGGTCTTAGAAGAAAATGAGTTGGACTCCTATATCTAGGAGGGGATTCCAGCTCCAGAGGGAGATGAGGCCAAGGCCTTACATAAGAAAAAGTTGGTTATGGAAAAGAGGATCATTGCTAATTCTATCAAGGATCACCTCATTCCACACATGTCCTCTCTCAAAACACCTAAAGCCATGTTTGATGCCCTAACCAAATTGTTTGAAGGGAAGAACATCAATCAAAAGATGACTCTAAGGAACCAGTTGAAGAATTTCAAGATACAGAATGAGGAGACCATCCAGTCATACTTCACAAGGGTCTCCCAGATCAAAGAAAAACTAGAAGCTATAGATGAAGAATTTGAGAATGCAAAAATTATGATGACAACATTGAATGGCCTCCCTAGGTCATTGGATTCTTTCATCCAAGGAATCTGTGATAGAAAGAAGTTGGTCAAGTTTAGTAGACTGTGGGAAGAATGCTCTCAAGAAGAAGCTAGGATAGCTGCTCGAGAAGAAAATATGGGATGTGAAGATCAAGCTCTCACAGTACACTCCAAGAAAGGAAGAAGAGAAAGTCATCATCACCAAGGTAAGCATTCTCATAAGAAAAATAACTTTATGAGAAGGGATCCATCCAGACTCAGATGTTATACATGCAATAAAATAGGACACTTTGCTAAAAACTATGCCAAGAATAAGAATGGATCCAAGAAGAAGAAGAACTCCCAAAGAAGACATCATGCTCACAGTGCTGAGGATGATGATCCTCTTAGGAAGAGAGTAAAACAAGAAAGTGAAGACTCTTCAAGTGAAGATGAATATGTTTTGATCTCCGCTCTCAAGAGAACTGTCACACATGGAAGCAAAGACTGGCTTATTGATAGTGGGGATTCCAAGCACATGATAGGTTTCAAGGAATCCTTTGAGAAACTATCTGAACATAACTCACCCCATAAGGTGAAGCTTGGGGATGACTACCAATATCCCATAAAAGGTAGTGGTGAATCCTCCTACAAGTTAGACTCCGAAAAATATATAAAAATGAAAGATGTCTTGTTTGTACTAGGATTGAAGAAGAATATTCTATCCATATCAGCATTGGATGTAAAAGGTATGAGGGTTGCATTTGTATATGGCCAAGTCATCATGTGGCCAAGAGGAAAGACTATTGATGATGCAATAGTGATTGGAGAACAATAAGGAGGCTTATACAAGCTGAAGGGCCATCCAGAACAAGCTATGGTCCATTACACAGTAGAGGCAAATGAACTTTGGCACAGAAGGCTTGCACATGTGCATTACAGAGCACTACCACTTGCAAGCAAAGATGTTGAAGGTCTTCCATAAATTCAAGCAAATCATGAAGGGGTATACAAAGGATGTTTGAAAGGAAAGAATACAAAGAAGACATTTCCAAGTAGCGAGAGCAAGGCAAAAGGAATCTTGGAAATCATCCACTCCGATGTATGCTAACCAATGTCATCAAGCTCACTAAGCGGGTATGTATACTATGTTTCTTTCATTGATGATTTTTCTAGGAAGACATGGATTTACTTTATGAAGAACAAAGATGAAGTTTTCAACAAGTTCAAGGAATTCAAAGCCTTGATCGAGAATCACACAGAAAAGAAGATCAAGACCTTTCGATCAGATAATGGTGGAGAATTCACATCAAATGAATTCAAAGACTTATGCAAAGAATCAGGGATTAAGAGGGAGTTGTCCACTCCTTACAATCCACAATAGAATGGGGTTGCAGAAAGGAAGAATACAACCATCATGGAAGCTGCAAGAGCAATGCTTCATGATCAAGATCTTCCTATGCATCTATGGGAAGAAGCAGCCAGAAAAATGGTGTATGTATAGAACTATACTCCACACAGAGTACTCAAGAACAAGACTCCTGAAGAAGTCTTCTCCGGCAAGAAACTAGAAGTCAGCCATCTCAGAATATTCAGTTGTCCAATGTACATACATATACCAAAAGAAAAGAGAACAAAAGTAGATCCTTCAAGAAAGAAGGGTATATTTGTGGGATACTCTGAAATCTCAGAAGGCTTACAGAATATACTTCCCTGGATACAATAATATCGACATCAGAAGGGATGTAACATTTGATGAAGACACAGCTTACAACAAATCTAGAAAAAGACCTGCTGAAGAAACTGAAGAAGCTGAAGCACCTAGAATTCATGATACAACCATGAATGAAGAAATTGAAGAAGAAGATCGAGAATTTGAAGAACCACAAAGACCTGTAGATCCACCTCAGGAGAAGAATCCTCACAAGAGGAAACCTGCTTGGGCATGAGAAATTATCCAAGGTGCGGAAAATATGGGGCTCCAGAAGAGAATCACAGAGAAAGAAAGAGAACTAGATCTTGTTCCTGATATGTAGCTTTACTATGTGATGTTATCAATAAAGAACCTTCCAACTATGAAGAAGCGGCAGAACGGAAAGAATGGAAGGATGCTATGATCAAAGAGTATCAATCGATCATGAAGAATGATGTTTGGGATGTTGTCCCAAGACCAGAAGGGAAGTCCATTGTAACTTCCAAATGGAACTACAAGATCAAGCATGCTGCATATGGTAGCATTGAAAAATATAAGGCAAGATTTGTGGCTCGTGGCTTCTCATAGAAGGAAGGAATATATTATGAAGAAACCTTTGCTCCAATGGCCAGATACACTTCCATCAGAATAGTACTTGCATTGGATGCAGTAATGAAATGGAAGATACACCAAATGGATGTCAAGACTGCTTTCTTGAATGGTGTAGTGGAAGCGGAAGTGTATGTAGAACAACCACTCGGTTTTAAGACACATGACAGAGACTCTCATGTGTGCAGATTGAAGAAAGCTCTGTATGGTTTGAAACAGGCACCCAGGACATGGTACGATAGAATTGACAGCTTTCTATCCAGTTTGGACTTTACCAAGAGTAAAGCAGATTCCAACCTTTACTACAAGGTTGAATATGGAAACCCAGTGATGCTTATACTATATGTAGATGATCTGTTTGTAATAGGTATGGATGGGCTGATTGCTGATACGAAGAGAAATCTTGCTGACGAGTTCGAAATGAAGGACTTGGGTATGATGCATTATTTTCTAGGTATGGAGGTGTGGCAGAATGCAGATGGAATATTCCTTGAACAAGGGAAGTATGCAGTAGAGATCCTGAAGAGGTTTGGGATGATGGACTGCAAGGCTATGGCCACACCTATGGCATCAAACCTGAAGCTATTGAGGAATTCTTCATTAGAGATGGTTGATGCCATGATGTATCATTAGATGATTGGGTCCTTGATGTACCTGACAAACATGAGACCAGACATTTGCTTTGCTGTGAACACCTTGAGCTAGTTCTTGACAAATTTGAGACATGTTCACTTGCCATTGCTGCAAAGCAAATTCTGAGGTACCTGAGGGGTACAATTGATTATGGGCTCATGTATGAGGTGAATCAGAAGATTAACCTGGAGGGTTATGTTAATTCAGATTGGGTAGGCAGTGCCATTGATAGGAAAAGCACTTCAGATTGTTTCTTTAGTATGGGATCAGGTGTGATCTCTTGGTTTAGCAGGAAGCAATCCTGTGTGGCACTGAGTACAGCTAAAGTAGAATATGTCATAGCTTGTTCAGCTAGTTATGAGGTAATATGGCTACGGAAGCTACTGTCTGATTTATTTGATCTCTAGATGGATGCTACTTGTATACATTGTGACAACCAGAGTTGTGTAAAGTTGTCAGAGAATCCAGTGTTCCATGACAAGTCAAAGCATATCGAGATCAAATATCACTATATCAGGGATATGGTACAGAAGGGAGTAGTGAAGCTCCAGTATGTTGCAATGGAGGAACAGATAAATGATGTATTAACGAATCCATTGGCTAGGGTGAAGTTCGAGTACTTCAGGGAGAAGCTTGGTGTTCTCCAGATAGAGGTTTCCTCTAAGGGAAAGTGATGAGTCCCATAGCCATTCTGACATGGTGAGAGGATTGGTTCCTTCCATGTTAGATATGAGTGCTGAGATCCATAGCCATTTTGACGAGTAGGTCAGATATAAGGGCTGAGCCATTCTATCATGGTGAGAGGATTGGTTCCTTCCATGTCAGATGTGAGTGCTGGCCATTCTATCGAGTAGGACAGATGTAAGGGCAACTGCCATTCTCCTAGAGAATGGAGGCACTTGTTCAGTTACCAGGTAGCTCAGTCTAGGACTGGGGGTCATTCTGATATGATGGTAGGATTGATTCTTACAGGATCATATGTGAGTGCATGCCTTTTCGAACATGTAGATGAATTGGTTCCTTGTATGTGTCAAATGTAAGTGTAGAGCCTTTCTTTGATCACGTGTTGATCAGATATAAGTTCTGAGCCTTTCTTCGATCATGTGTTGATCAGATATAAGTGCTATTCCTTTCTTCAATCATTGGTTGATCAGATGTAAGTGCAGTGCCTTTCTTCGATCATTGGTTGATCAGATGTAAGTGTAGGAGCCTTTTGGCATGGAAGATTAGTTCCTCGCATGGCCAAGTGTAAGTGTTGGGCCTTTCTTCGATCATTGGTTGATCAGATGTAAGTGCTGGGCCTTTCTGATTGGGTTGTGGGTTGTGTTACCACATGGTCAGATGTGAGTGTTGGGCGTTGCCTTTCTGATATGATTATAGGATTAGTTCCTACATGATCAAATATAAGTGCTGGGTGAAGACCTACATGTTTGCTAGGCTTGCATCCAGCATGAAAAAGGGATGGCTCTATAGAACTTCTTGTGATGAGAAGAATCATGAGATAGCACCTGTGAAGATTTAGTATTAATGATCTAGTAGAGATGATCCAGATCGAGAGATGATACAGATCTAGAGATGATGCTCCAGAGATGATCCAGATCGAGTGATGATCTAGATCTAGTGATGATGATCCATATTGAGTGATGATCCAAATCCAGTGTTGATGATCTAGATCGAGTGACGATCCATATCTAGAGACGAAGATGAATTGAAGACAAAGAAGACTTGAGGATGAAGAAGACTTGAAGAATGCAGATGACAAGAAGATCCAGAGAAGAATACCAGTGATGAAAATTGTGTCGAGAGAATACCTTCCTAGTTAAGAGGGAGTGTTGATGTAATTGTAACTTCGGAATGTATTCACTTGTATTTCTTATCTATTGTAACCCAATGTTTATTCCAGGATTTTCTTATTTTTTGTCATGCCCCGATGTTCCTACCGAAAGAATCTATAATGTAAGCAAGTCATGTCAAGTCATTGTGGGTAACCCTCCTATTGTCTAAGGGCTAAAGTCCCTGCAGTTTCAGGGCACTAGGGTTATTAGAATCACCTAGTGAAGTCGTCCCTAGTAGGGTTTTAGTCATGTCGGGATTAGTATAAATAGAGAGTTGGACTCTCTATCTAGCACACAACTCATACAGACTCAAGTGTAGCGCATATTTGAGGAAGAGAAAGACATTGGGGCTAGAGGAAAGAGCTTACTACTGTTGAGAGATTGTCTTATTGTTTTTGGGTTTCACTTTGGTGCTGATTCTATCTCTGAGGAAGTTGTGGGGTTTTCTCCATTTATGGTTTCCTCGACGAAAAAAATTGTGTTCATTGTCTCTTGTGTTTGATTGCTGTGCTTGTTGTTCTCTCAGTTAAAGATCCTAATGATATGGTAGCTTAATGTTGAAAAAATAACAATGGGGATATCTCGAAGAAGTGCTCTTAAAATATCATTGAACTATGCAAAAGCTATTCCAGGGGATCTTCCAGGAACAACAAATGGGAAACGAGACAAATTAGAACGTGATGTCTTCGACATAACAAAAAAGTTATCTAATGGAGGAGCCACCCAAGCATAAATAAGAAATCTTCTTGAAAATTTAAAGACATAAATGATGAGCTCCATCTCCTCAGAAATAGATGTCCTAAGGGAAAAGCAGAAACAAGCAGTAGAGGATCTCACACTTGGTATATTCTTCCCTAAATGCAGGAAGAACCACCCTTTGAAGGAGTTCCCGCTCGACAAGGTAGAAGTGTGGAGCTGTACGAGCTGAACCATGACACAAAATAATGCCCTTCACTACCTCAAGTGAAGGCAGTTCTATAGGCATCAACTCCAGATGTGGAACCAACCTACTTTATTGCACAGAAAAATCCCTGGCAGCCTCAGAATCAAGGTATGGCTCTAGACTTGTTTCCATTTTTTAATAACATGAATAATTGGAATAATATGCAGCACATGAATACAAAAGTCCCTTCATCTTATTCTAACCATCAATGGTAACCCTCTCAACCTCCGATGCAAAATTTTAACTACTAAAACCCTTGGACACAACCACCAAACCAACAAAATTCTTGGTCTCCTGGATGGAGGAACTTCTATCCAGGGAACCAGTTCCCCCATAACCAACCTCCTCAACGGCATCCACATAAAATGTTTCCTCATCAACCATACCCTCCTCAACAATATCCTCAGCTTTATCAACAGTAATAGCTGCAACTCCAGAATAATGTTGTCCCCAATATGCCGATACAACCACAGATTCCTGCTCAACCTAACCCCAACCAAAATAATAAAGCAGTCCATCAGTTTGAAACTGCCAACATGCTCGCTTAATCCATTATTCTAGTACCCTGCAATGACATCCGCTTACGATCAGGGAGGTTAGTGGAGCCTTTGATCATAGAGGATGTTCCATCCCGTGTGCATGAAGAAAGGATGAACCAACAGTATTTATCCAATACAATGACCCCCATTATTGAAGATGCTAAACATACTACCAATATGCTAGCTGAAACACAAAAAGACACATTTATCGACACACAACCTACACAATTGATTAGGGAACCACCATACCCTGAAAGATTAATATTACCAAAGGTAGTGGGACAACCTCAATTTAACCTCTTAGGAGAGTTAATAAATATTTATGTTAAAATTCCATTCCTTCAGGCCCTTCAAGACGTACCTATATATGCCAGAACCATTTGGGATCTGTGTATAAGGAAACCAGGAAGAAAACCCAGAGATCCTCCCGCTGTTCATGTCATAGGGAAATTATCTAAATTAATAATGGGGAAAACCCTCTTGGCCAAATACGACGATCCTGGGAATCCCACTATCACTGTGCAGATTAGGAGCACACAAATACCCAATGTACTAGTAGACTTAGGTGCAACAATTAATGTCATGACCACTGAAACTGTAAGGAAACTTGGGCTCACTAATCTCAGGCAAACTCCTACCATTTTAGAACTGGCAGATAGATCCACTATTAAACCTGAAGGATTCTTGGATGACCTCATTATCTCAGTTGATTCTTGGGAATATCATGCTGACTTCTTGGTTTTACAACCGAATTCATAGCTAGGAGGACTCCCATTGATCCCGAGAAGGCCCTGGTTAGCTACAGCTGATGCTTGCATCAGCTGTCAGTCTGGGTCTATGACCATATTAGATGTAATCGAGATAAAGAACCTCACTCTCTATCCTCTAGCTCAGCCGAGCTTAGAAGATGAAACTCCATTATGGATGGAGCTAGAGGAAGAAGAGGGCGTTCAACCATTATTAATAATAGGGAAGGCCTTGACATTTAAATATGAAACTGAAGATGATGCCATTAATAATTTCATTAGTGAACCCACTTCTGTCAATAAGAAAATTTATCAGATCCTAAATGATACTCTAGGTGAAGAGGAACAAGAAAATTTCACAGAGGAGACATTAGTCAGTGATACTCACATAGTTCCAGTGTTGAAAAATTTGAAAAGTGTTCCTGTCGAGGTAGTGTCTAGAAAAACCCTGAATATCAATCCTAGTATTGCCCCAGATGAACAAGAACGCCTAATCACTCTCTTAGAAAAACACAATGGGGCATTTGCCTAGGAGTACACAGACATGAAGGACATCCCTTCTAATCTATGCACCCACCAAATTTATATCAAAAGTGACTCTTGGCATGTGTGCTAGCCTCAACGAAGAATGGATCCCAATCTTAGGGACATAGTGAAGGAAGAAATTCAGAAACTCTTGGAAGCAGGATTTATATATTTGATTTCAGATAGGGAGTGGGTGTCTCCACTCATGATAGTACCCAAGAAGAATGGTAAATGGAGAGTATGTGTGGAATATTGATATTTGAACAAGGCAACATAGAAATATCACTTTCCCCTACCTTTCATTGATCAAATACTTGGAACCTTATCCAGGAAGAAGTTTTTCTCCTTCCTGGATGGGTTTAGCGGGTACAATCAAATCCAGATTACTCATGAAGACCAAGATAAAACTACCTTGGTCCTTCACCCGTCCCTAGGGAACTTTTGCATACATAGTACTTCCCTTTGGCTTATGCAATGCACCGGCCACATTTCAAAGAGTTGTGATCAACATCTTTGCAGGCTTGGTTAATGATAGTATGGAAATTTTCATGGATGATTTTACTCCTTGTGGAAAAGACTTTGAAGAAGCGCTGAAAAACTTGGAAAAGGTTTTAACACGATGCAAGTAGACCCAGCTATCTTTGAGCATTGAAAAGTGTCATATGATGATGAGTGAAGGGGTAGTGTTGGGGAATTTTATCTCTACTGATGGCATCTAGGTAGACCCCTCTAAAATCAAGGCAATAAAAAATATACCTACTCCTGGAACTTAGAAAGAAGTGCAAAGTTTCTTAGGGCATGCTAGATATTACAGAAGATTTATAGAAAAATTTTCCAAACTTTCCTCTCCTTTGTTTTCATTGTTAATGAAGGATGTGCAATTTACTTGGAATGAGGCATGCTAGACAACATTTGTTAAACTTAAGGAGAATCTGTCCACAGCTCCCATCCTAAGAGGGCCCAATTGGGCCTTACCTTTTCACATTTCTTCAGATGCCTCTGATACCGCCATTGGAGTAGTTTTAGGACAACAGGATGCTCAAGCACCTTATGCAGTTTATTATATTAGAAAAAACTTAGCCCCTACTAAACTTAATTATACTGTTACCAAGAAGGAGTTTTTAGCCATTGTTTACTCCATTAACAAATTCTGACATTATATCCCTAGATATCCTACTTTTTGCACAGTAACCACTCGACCGTCAAGTATCTAATGAATAAACCTATTAGAAATGATCGGGTAACTAGATGGTTGTTGTTAGAATAATCAACCCATAGTTTACCCACTTAGACATTAATTCATTTATTTTTGTCTTATTTGCCTAGTTCATGTGTCCCACCTTGTGCAAGTTGTTAATTGCCTATCCATAGAGGTCAAACTTGCCATATTTGACTCATGTAGCACTTGGGAAATCCTTAGGAATCAAATCTACTTTATTCCTAGCCTCCTAGGCGCCCTTCTGCTTTTTCTGCTTTATTGCCTGCTTTTTCAGTGTTTTAAGGCACATAGGAAAGTAAGACTAGGTGAGGTGAACTAGTTTTTTGTCCTCTTCATCCTCCACTCTTTTCTCCATGCAAAAGCATGTATGAGCTGCCATTCCACTACTCTTTAGCTTTCCCATGCGCCCTTGCCAATTCATGAGCTCCATGAAAAATTTGGGATCAACTTTTTACACCTATGGGGGATTTTCCTATTTTGAGTAAGCCTGCTTTATGCTAGTTTTGGATGCCTCCTTATGCATTTGAACTCTTGATGTATTCTATATATTCAAAAACCTGTGTTATTATAGGGTTGGCTATTGTACACTCAGTTAATATAATTTTGTGTTACAGCTCCATATTCAGTCTCCATTGTTAGCAATTTTGCATGATCAATTGATAATTGTTGTGGGTAAAATTAATATACTGCTGGCCTGGATTTCTACATGGTATCAAAGCCATTGTAGGTTGTTACTCTCCTTCAAAAATTGTTTTGCAGGTTCGACATCAAGACTGGGAGCCTTCTACTGACAGCCGAGACAGATTTTCTAAAGCTATGGATTCACAGAAAACTATCTTGACTCCCTTCAACTATTTTGAATGGAAAGTAGAGATGGAGATCTTGTTGAGAGTGAAAGGACTCTACAGGGTGACTATGGCTACAGAAGCAGAGCCCAATGCTATTGCAGAGAAGATCAAATGGCACAATCGGAGAGATAAGGCCTATGGCCTCCTATGTCTCAGTATTTCTCGAGACCTCCTTTTCCATCTCGATGGATTAACTTCACCAGAACAAGTATGGGAGAAGATTTCTATTCTTTTTGGAAAGACAAATGAGATGAGGGGACATCAGACAGAAAATGAGCTGATTTCTCTGAGTCCCAGTAGCTTTGAATCCCTGCAGCTATATTTCTCCAAGTTCAAAGCACTAGTTTTGCAGCTGAAGCAGTGTGGTATCAAAAAGAAAGATGATCAGCTCGTATTGGCCATCCTCTCAAAGATAGGACCTGACTACTTAGTCTTTGTTTCGACCTTCTATGCCACAAAACTCACAGCTCGAACCTGGAAGATGCCTAGCCTTGCATATTTCATGGAATCTCT
>LPNX010400660.1:511729-552213 GCA_001517045.1 Pseudotsuga menziesii
AAAGAGAACCTATGTACCCCTCGAGCTGATTCACAGTGATGTTGCTGGCCCATTCTCTCATATGTCCATGAGTCAGGCCAAATATGCATTGACCTTTATTGATGATTTTTCCAGGTATTGTTGGGTTCACTTCATGAAACACAAGTCTGAAGTTTTTGGCCTATTCAAAGTATTTAAGGATTTGGTTGAAAACCAATGTGGAAGGAAACTCAAGGTCCTCATATCTGACAATGGTGGTGAGTATGTCAAGTCTAAGTTTATTAACTATTGTGCAGATGTAGGTATTCAGATGCAGCATTCTATCCCTTACACACCACAGCAAAATGGTGTTGCTGAGAGGAAGAACAGATCACTGAAGGAGATGGCAACATGCATGATGGAGGCCAAAACTTTGCCACCAAAGTACTGGGCCGAAGCTATCAACTATGCAGCCTATATTCAGAATAGGGTGCCTCACAAACAGCTTGATGGCATGACTCCCTTCGAAGCATGGAGTGGGCACAAGCCATATGTGACCCATTTCAGGATTTTTGGCTCAAAGGCATGGGCAAGAATCCCGACAGAGAAGAGGAAGGATTTGCAGCCCCAAAGCTAAGAGTGTCTTTTTGTTGGATACTCTGAAGATTCAAAAGGGTACAAGTTGATAAACTTGAGCACAAACAAAGACTTCATTGAAAGGTGTGTTCAATTTGAAGAAGAACCCCTTGCATAAGTGGAAATTGGTGAAGCCTCTTCACCACCCGAACCTCAAGAAGTAAGTAAAGAGTTTGTTGAACATGATGACTCTGATTTTTCTGATGGATATGAGTTTATTGCAGACCCAAACATCCCTACAAGGCCTAAATGGGCAGCCAAGACACTACATGCAGCAGGTGAGCTAGCTGGGGATCCCAATGACCCAAGGAGGACTAGATCTCAATTTGAGAGTGGTCTGTGCATGAAGGATCCTATGTTTGCTGAAAAATACTATTTGATGGTGGAGTATAATCCTCAAAGATATGAAGAAGTAGTAGGAGATCCAAGATGTCAAGCTTCCATGAAGGAGGAGTTCAGCTCACTCCAGAAGAGCAACACATGGGAGCTAGTGGAACTTCCTCTAGGGAGAAAACTAGTACAGTGTAAGTGGGTCTATAAGACCAAATTTGCTGCTGATGGTTCAACACTAAATTAAAAGGCTAGATTGGTAGCTAAAGGCTACTCACAGGTTCATGGCATCGATTACAATGAGACCTTTGCCCCAGTGGCAAAGATGGATTCCATCAGGCTAGCTCTAGCCATTGCAGCCTCAAGGCAATGGGAGGTACATCACATGGATGTAAAATGTGCCTTTGTGAATGGAGATCTCACTGAGGAGATATATATGCATCAGCCTCAAGGTTTTACTACTAACCCTTCTATTGTGTGCAGGTTGAGAAAGTCATTGTATGGGCTAAAGCAAGCCCCCAGGGCTTGGTATGCCAAGATAGATAGCTTCTTGCTATCTCTGAGTTTTGTTCGGTGCAAATCAGATCCAAATGTCTATTTGAAGTCTGTTAATGGTTCATTAATGATCATTTTGTTATATGTTGATGACCTCCTCATTACAGGAAGCTCACATGCTGAGATTGCCTCCTTAAAAGGAGCTATGAACCAAGCCTTCTCCATGACAGATTTGGGGCTCTTAAGTCAATTTCTGGGGCTTGAGATTGCTCAAACCAAAGCTGGAATAAAGGTGCACCAGTCCAAGTATGCCTTGGATTTGCTGATCAAATTCAGAATGCAAGACTGCAAAGCAAGCAAAACTCCTTTCCTTTCAGGAGTGAAGCTGGAGGAAGATGATTCTCCACCGATGGTAAACAATACACTGTATAGACAATTGATTCGATGTTTATTGTATTTGATACATAATCGACCTGATATTTGTTATGAAGTAAGAGTGGCTTCTAGATTCATGGATCAGTCTCATGAGATCCATTGGAAAGCAGCCAAAAGGATCCTTAACTTTGTTCAGGGAACAAGGACACATGGGATCTTCTATAAGGAAAAATCTGATCTTGATTTGATTGGATTTACTGACAGTGATTGGGAAGGTGATAGAACAGATAGAAATTCCACTTCAGGTTATGTGTTCATGCTTGCAGAAGGGCCAATCAGCTGGTCAAGCAAGAAACAGAGTGCCATTGCACTCTCATCTACAGAAGCTGAGTACAGATGAGTTGTTAATGCAGCAACTCAGTGTTTATGGTTGCAGGGTTTACTTGGAGAGTGTGGTTTCGAACCTGAGTACTCAACTACTATCTACTGTGATAACTAGAGTACCATTCGAATCTGCAAAGATCCAGTTCAGAAGCAGAGAACCAGACACATTGAGATTCACATGCACTACATCAGAGAGCTTGTGCATGATGGCACCATTCACCTACTCTTCTGTTCATCTTCAGAACAAGTAGCTGATATCTTCACCAAAGCATTTTGTGAGAAGACCTTCAGCAATCTCAAATCACTGCTGGGGATTGCTGATCATGCTATAAAGTCATGAGTGGAGACAAGATTCTACAATTTTGTTTTACAGTCCATGTTTAAGGGAGGATTTTCCCAAGTTGGTTTTGCCTCTTTCCTTGGTTCATATGGACTTGCAGTATGTAAAAGGGTGACTAAGCCTTGTTTCTAGGCCCTATATTTTTTATTTATTACTCATAAAGTCAGGCTTAAGGGGGGGTGTTACAATAATCAACCCATAGTTTACCCAATTAGACATTAATTCATTTATTTTTGTCTTATTTGCCTAGTTCATGTGTCTCACCTTGTGCAAGTTGTTAATTGCCTATCCATAGAGGTGAAACTTGCCATATGTGACTCATGTAGCGCTTGGGAAAGACTTAGGAATCAAATCTGCTTATTCCTAGCCTCCTAGGTGCCCTTCTACTTTTTTTGCTTTATTGCCTGCTTTTTCAGTGTTTTAAGGCACATAGGAAAGCAAGACTAGGTGAGGTGAACTAGTTTTTTGTCCTCTTCATCCTCCACTCTTTTCTCCATACAAAAGCATGAATGAGCTTCCATTCCACTACTCTTTATCTTTCCCATGCACCCTTGCCAATTCGTGAGCTCCATGACAGATTTGGGATCAGCTTTTTACACCTATGGGGGATTTGCCTATTTTGAGTAAGCCTGCTTTATGCTAGTTTTGGATGCCTCCTTATGCATTCGACCTATTGATGTATTCTATATATTTAGAAACCTATGTTATTACAGGGTTGGCTATTGTACACTCAGTTAATATAATTTTGTGTTACAACTCCATATTCAGTCTCCATTGTTAGCAATTTTGCATGATCAATTGATAATTGTTGTGGGTAAAATTAATCTACTGCTGGCCTGAATTTCTACAGTTGTAATGTCCCAATTTTGACCCCATTTGAATTAAAGGATACATGATTTATATATTGTAATTAACTGTGGCGAGGAGCTAAAGGAAAAATCCCCACCATCGATTTGGTTGTGTATGTTTCGACAATAGGGATCATTGCTGATGGTATATCGTGCTATCCGACACATTATAGTTTTGGCATCATGTCAATATGCACATCAATTAAAATAAACCTACATCCAGCTATTGCAGTGCAACATTGAATGAAAAAGGCATGATTCCTAAGGTTAAGGGGGGGGGGGTTGTCCAACCCGTGGGGGTCATTGGGAGTTTGCCATGTGTCGACCAACCTTTTAAACTTCTGCTGTCTGGGAGCAGTTATTGCTGAGTAGTGGTGGGTGTGGAAGGAATATCATTCCTTTCCCACATGCCCACTCCACCAGTGGACTCTTCCTCTTCACGCTGCTGGGACAAGGAAGCAATCATTCCACACTCACTCCACTCTCCCACAATCCCACTCCTTCAGAAGTTTTGGTCTGGCTAACACTCACACATGGCAGTTCTATTTTTCCTTCCACAGTGATTCATACTGTTCTTCCTCCATTCACATAGAGAGTCTGACCCTATTTACATTGTCGGACCATGAAAGGTATATGTGGTTCTTCACTGTGAGATCGGCTGTGTTCTTCCCCCGACCTATGAAGAGGATCAATTTTTCATTTGTCTTATCGGACTATGTGAATGTGTGTTACCCTCATGGTTTTGTGGTATGTGTACCTATTTTTCCTCTGTCCAAGATTGAGAATCGGACTTCTCTCCCATTTTCGGGCTATGTAATGTTTTATGTGGCTTAGCTGTAAGATCGGTTGCTGTTCTACCCCTGAAATTGTGGCTTGTTGTGGTTTTCCCCCACGTTGTTTGTTGCTGTGAATGAAATCATATTTTGGGTGCTGCTGAGTTGTTTTGGCCATGCTAGGGCCAAGAAAAAATCTGAGTCACCTTGTCTGACCTGAGTTGTGTTCACCCTTTCGTTTGTGTTGTCACCCTGTTATCTTTATTTTCTTCATAGAGATGTGAACTGTTTGTTTTACTGCACTATGTAGTGGTTGGTCTTCGGACTTTTGAGAGTAGGATTATAGGTTGGGTATGCTTGAGAAAACTGGTGTTTGGAGCCACTCAGATAGAGTTAGACTACTGGCTTTATTCTCCACAACCCTTGAAGAGTATTGGAAAGGGAAGTCAAAGCCTAAGGGACTGTGAAGAAGACAAAGGACTGATTCCTATTAATGGGTGTGTGGATGTCTTAGAAGTTAGGTTAGCTCTGGTGTAGGTGTCCTTAGCTCTCCATTGAGACCACCAGCCTAGCATTTAGCCTTTCCTAGCTCCTTGATGGCCTGATAAACCCTACTGTGTGGGCTTGGATGATTTGTGTACCTTGGTTATGTGTAAGCCTGCTTTGACCCTTATTCCTTAAGGAATCATGCCTAGCTTGGGGGTGGTAGTGTTGCTGAGAGATTGATGAGCACACTGGCCTATGGTTGGGTGGAACGTTGCAGCGACGTAGCTGGTTGCGGGACGAATTATTTTTAAGATGAGTATTCTTGACTATTTCTTCTCTGCATTTATATTTACTGATTAATGAATATGTTGAACAAATGGTATGCTTGAATGAGCATATGTTTGATTCCGCTATGTATATGAAGGATTATGCATCTTAGTATGTTTTATGTTTTAAGCTTTATATTTCAGAATTATATGCATGTTCATGTTCATGGGGCTATTTTCCAGGAGGTTTTTGTTTGTTTGGTAGCATCCTCTTGCCGATTAGAGGGTCGAGGACGTTACAGTATGGTATCAGAGTGAATTTTACAACATGGGATTGAATGAGCCGTGAAAGGTCAGATACTAGAGGCAAGTTGCCTTCTGCTTAGCAACAAATAGAAGAAAATCTGTGCATGACAAGAGAATTTTGGAAAATTTCTCTAAGTATTGGGACCATTGGATCGTCAGAGGATGTAGTCCGAAGTCCTGCCGATGCATTGGATCACCTAACCAGAATGCCATCCGATGGGGACCACTGAATAAAAATCTCAAAAATTTTTCTAAGTATCTAGACTGTCGGTCGTCGAAAATTTTTAGAGGATCGCTCCTCCGATGCAGTGGAAGTTTTAGTCAGAAGGCCCTCCGATACGGGCCACTGGTGGACAGAAAAAGGAGAGGAAAATTCCATTGGAAATCACCAGTGGAATACCACTGAAATGGTGGTGGAAAGTAGTCGATGGAGTCGCTGTAGTGTCGACGAAAAATAGTAGATGGAATATCCGACGGAGCGTCGTGGGAGAAAAGACGAAGGAAAGAAAAATTTGTAAAAATTCATCTAAGTGTCGAACCCATCAGTGATCGATGGGAGTTAGATGTGTATAAATAATAGATCAATTTTATGTACAATGATTCTAAGAAGAAGCACATGAAATAGATCTTGCTACTAAGAATTCTCACAATCATACACAAGAAAACTAGAGAGAAGAAAAGAGACTGAATCACATGAATGAAGAGATGAATATTGGTGTGTATCCTTCCATTGAATAATTATGAATAATAGTTTACATAAATACTACATCCCTCATAGGAAAATCGAATTGTATGGAAACAACTCATAAAGCTCAAAAAGGCTGACTTACCAAAATATAGCAAAACCCCCATAGGTGGATAAAGCACTTACTAAATCTATCAAGGACCTCACGAGTTGGAAAAATCATGAGTGATTTGTAAAGGAGATGGAAATAACATGCTAATCCTAGAAAATGGAGAAAAACTAATGGAGGATGGGTTGGAAACAAAAGCTCCCAGTTTCCTAGTTGACTAGCTTTTATCTTATCCATAGAAAAGCAGGAAAAGCAAAAAAAGCAGAATAAAGCAGAATCTACTGTAAATTCCTTTATACTAATTTTGGATGGTCAAAATGTTGTTAAGATCAACCCATAATTGGAAATAAATCATTCCTAGGATATAGATGGAATGTATTGACTTTAAGTTGCAAGTGGATACCAACTAATTAAGCTAGTGGGTGAATAATTAATCAAATAATGATTAATTATTTTATCCTAAGTTGTGAGTGGGTTTAATATATTCCTACACCCCCCTATAAGTCTGAATTTATGATGGTATGAAAAAAATATGGATGCATATGGATGCATATAGGGCCCAACAACAAGGCTATGGTCACCCTTTAACAATTATTATGTCCCAAAAAGTGAGGAAAGAGGCAAAACCACATGGGAAAAATCCTCCCTCAAGATAGGACAAGGAACAAAATTTGAAATAATATGTCTTCAACATATCCTTATATTCACTTGAATTAGCTGAGTGAACTGCTTCTGGATGGAAGACTTGTTGAAGAAATCATGAACTCCATGATCATGTGCTGGAGTGTAGAACCTGCAAGAAGGAAGAGGAGAGACTCCTTGTATCTCATCATCTGATGAAGTAGGAGCATTATCTGAATGCTTCTTTCTGCTTTCAAACTCTGATCTGCAAACATAATCTGAAATGGAAAAGAGATCTATGCATACTCCTTCCCAAAGAGTACAAAAAATAAGGCAATTTATTTCACACCCAATTCCCTGAATAGCTGCAAAATTGTGATGTGAATCACATGTAAATATTCCAATATGCTGTAGCATCTGTATAGATCTGATATGAAGCTGATAAAACACTGATATATCAGAAACATTAGCATATGGAACAGTAAATACAAAGGCTTCAGTGGCTCCATGAGGATATAGGGCTAGACTAGAAAAATTATGAACAACTGGGGAAAACTTATAGGTGTAAAAATCTGAATGAAGGATGGTCTTAAGATATGAACCATAAGTGTTTAGAACAGATCCAAACATGTTTAATATCAGTCCAAATATGACTAAGGACATGGATAACCAGCCAATGAAAGATAGGAAAGACTTCAAACCATGTAAGATAAATATCACTGCATAAGAGACCAATGAGGAATCAACTAGTGATCTTGGGATTTGTATAGTCTTTGAATTATTAGGAGGTATGGTAGATGGTATGGATGGTGGTATTATATGTTTCATGACATGCATATCATCCTGCAAACAATATTCTAAATCAGATATACAAGCTTGTGAGGAAGAGCTGCTCAAAGGTAAGTCAATATCTAGTGAAAAATCACAATTTTTGGGAGATGAATCTAGTAGAATGAGAGGAGGATCATCAAAGAAAGGTTCTGATATTTCTGATTCTGATATATCAGATAATAAATCTATATCAGAGACATGATAAAAGGAAAGAAATCTGGCACTCAAAGCATAAGTTATATCACCTTGGAACTGTGCAGTATGACATTGTTTTGAGGAATTAGCAGGCTTCTCTAGTTCATTTGGAACTTCGATCTTGTGCTTCTCAAGAATATGAGACATGATGTCCATTTTCTTCTTGAAATACTTCTTATCTGAATGAAAACCCTTTCTGCAATAAGAACACTTGGATGTGCTCCCTTTCTTTTTAACTTTCTTCATTAAATCTTCATATGAATCTTCATCTTCAATTTTTTACTTTGGCTTCTTCACAATTTGCTTCTCTTTTGATTTGAATTTCTTGCCTCCTTGAACCAAGAGAGCATGATCCTTTCCCTTTGAATAATTAAGGACACCCATATGGATCAATTTATTTTGCTCCTTTGTTAGTGAATCAAGAAAAGAATTTAAAGAAGGCATTTTCCACTTAGGAACAACAAGCCTAGTTGCATGAAAGGTAGACACAAAAACTGAGTAATCAGGACCCAATTTTGAAAGAATGGAAAGGATTAATTGATAATATAATTTCTCAATCCCACATTGCTTGACCATTAGAACAAGTGACTTGAACTTGGTGAAGAAACCCTCAAGAGATTCAAAATTGCTTGGACTCAGTGAGAATAACTCAATCTCCAATTGATGCACTCTTAGCTCATCTTGAACTCCAAAGAGAGACTCCAATTGAGTCCATACTTGGTTTGGAGTGGTCAAACCATCTAGATGAAAAATTATATCAGGATAAATAGAGAGGAAAAGCAATCCATAGGCTTCATCCAACCTATTATGCCACTTAGCTTTCTCAATCACAACATTGGGCTCATTATCCAAAGCTAGTGTAACTCTGTATAATCGTCTACTGCACAATAGAATGGAGATTTTGGCTTTCCATTCATGGTAGTTGAAGGAATTAATAATTATAGCTGATGAACAATCCATATTGCTGAATTGATGTGCTCAAGAATAAAATCTCTGCAACCTGCAAAACAAACTAGGAGAAAATCTTGTAAGCTAGACAAGCTCTTCTTTAGAGAGGGATAGGAGACTGGATGTGCTCCTCAACTCTGTAGAACTTGATCAACATACTACTTTGATACCATGTAAAAATAATAGATCAATGCTATGTGCAATGATGCTAAGAAGAAGCACATGAAATAGATCTTTCTACTAAGAATTCTCACAAGCATACACAGGAAAACTAGAGAGAAGAAAAGAGACTAAATCACATGAATGAAGAGATGAATATTGGTGTGTATGATTCCATTGAATAATTATGAATAATAGTGTACATAAATAGTACATCCCTCATAGGAAAATAGAAATTTATGGAAACAACTCATAAAGCTCAAAAAGGCTGACTTACCAAAATATAGCAAAACCCTCATAGGTGGATAAAGCACTTACTAAATCTATCAAGGACCTCACGAGTTGGAAAAACAATGAGTGAGTTTTCAAGGAGATGGAAATAAAATGCTAATCCTAGAAAATGGAGAAAAAATAATGGAGGATGGGTTGGAAACAAAAGCTCCCAGTTTCCTAGTTGACTAGCTTTTATCTTATCCATAGAAAAGCAGGAAAAGCAGAAAAAGCAGAATAAAGCAGAATCTGCTGTAAAGTCCTGTACAATAATTTTGGATGGTCAAAAGGTGGTCAAGATCAACCCATAATTGGAAATAAATCATTCCTAGGATATAGATGGCATGTATTGACTTTAAGGTGCAGGTGGATGCCAACTAATTAAGCTAGTGGATGAATAATTAATCAAATAATGAGTAATTATTTTATCCTAAGTTGTGAATGGGTTTAATATATTCCTACAAGACGATGGAATCGCTGATGAACATAGAAAAGGTCTAGTTGTTCATGCGCCCGTAGTTGCGGTCAGCTAGTGGACTATCCTTCTAATGGATAGAGTCCCTGACCACCGATGCCACAGCAGATAGATAGTGAAGGTGCTGATATGTCGGCAAGGAATAAAAGACGTTTGAGCTGATGAAGCGACGAAAGGAAGGTTAAAGAAGAAATTTCAGAAAAACTTTCTAAGTATGGGAATTGTCGGCTGTTGGCGAAACTTAGTGGATACGGGAGCCACAGTTTCGACAGAGATCAAGCAAAGATCACCAAAACGTTGGCTCAATATAGTTGAGGAAACATCCAATATTGACCTTTAATGTTGGAAAAGTTTAGTCATTCGTACCACCGATGCCGTCGGTGAAAATTAGTTGTTGGGTTCATTGACATGGAAGGAAGAAGAAAATTTTTGAAATTTTGTTGAAGTGTTGAAAACCATCAGCCATTGGCGAAATTTAGATGATGAGCCCATCGATGGAAATCATTGGAGATTTATAGAGGATCAAATCGACGATCGGAAAAAGATTAACGGTTGGTGAACCGTCGTTGCAGGAGCGTAGAGAACTAGCCATCCGATGAGTATGGGATCCGATCACCGATGTGGATCTGAAGCTTAGACCACTACAAGTCTGACACACCAGAAAGATGGTGGAAAAGAGACCCGATGAATAGTCCTTGGCATCTCCAATGCTATCCGGAAAGCTTACATCGAATAAATATAGTCAAGGGAACTTTCGATACAGCAGAAACCTAAAGCTGATGGGGCCTCGATGAGCACTAGAGAATTTAGTCATCTGGGTCACCAAAGTGTCGGAAGACTATTCCACTAAGGGTCCAAAACGTAAAAAAAATTAGTTGGGATAAGACTCGATTTTGACCAAAGAAAAATTGGGGTTTTGCAGTGAATTTTTCATTGGGTTTCTCAGCAGTTTCAGGGCTAAAAAGGAAGAGAGTTCTAGGTGGCTAAAGTTGACATTTCAGACTAGAATACATTTGCTAAAAAAAAGCATCATTGTTTGAAGTGGTGTGGTTTTTACACCCGAGGTCATAATGAAGCATGTGGATAGGCGTTGGAAATCTTATCCAGTAGGGAACAAGGGAGAGTCACTAGAATTGAGTGTGGAGTAGCAAAGTGCTAGTGATTTATTGAAAGAGAAATGTGCTGCTATCAACATGGACAAATCCAGGAATTGCATGCCTAGAGGTAGCCAGACCATGAAGTCAAACCATCTATTGTGTGGAAAAGGAGTTCCATACAAGGATGAGGGACTTGAAAAGGGAAATTCCCTTAAACCCTGTCTTGCTAATTATGATTACAAGTTTTGTACATGGAATGTATAAGGATATGCCTAGCATGTATAAGATATTACATGTTGGTAAGAATAGTGAGAATTATACATTATAATGAGCCACTAATGATAATTATTGCATTGGTGTTGGCATTAGTGGAAAAACCAACGACAACAAGGACATGGCTGAATATGTTGTTGATGTTGACGAATGTGACTAGTAACCCTATGGAGAAAGGGATAAGGCAACAAGTCCAGAATCAAAAGTTGGTGAGCAAATTCTGCAATCTCCTGCAAAGGACCAACCGAACTAGTAATGTCAAGGGTGTAAGTAGGACCCACGAAGGTAAGAGTTTAATTATGAAAATTGCATGGAGAGGTAAAAGCAAGAGGTCTCATATCACGTGGGTATTTGAATTTTACACTACATTCATAGAGAAAGGTGTCATGCCTGTATTATGTTGTTATGAGCTTATTAGCCCAAGGAAAGTAAGTACTGATGATCTTGATTATAGTCATGCATCCTATATAAAGTATTCATGGTTAGGCCATGCATGGTATGTTTGAATGCATAGTATTTCTGAATCAATGCAAGGTGTATGTTTGAATGCATAGTATTCTTGAATCAATGCAAGGTAGCATTGAGTGGGTATGCATTAAAATATTTTATAAATCTTGTAGTTATGCATTGAATGGATGTATATGAAAAGTTAGATTAAATGTTGTAGATATGCATACATAAGTATGGGTGCAAATGTCGTGATGCAATGCATGAATGCATAGAGATAGTGCATGAGTTATTATGAATAACTAATGGTTGAAATGATGAATTGATGACAATTATGGAACCATTTCAAGAGCTGTTATGAATGCAAGATAGTAAGTGCATGAAGAGGGTAGTCATGAACGATTGGCTACCAAAAATGCTCTATGTTGTTGTTCAGGAATAAACACCTTATAACCGAAGGTATGGGGTTACCAACGTACTCTTAAAACTTGCATACAATCAGATTTAAAGTACAGAAAGGAAATAAGAAGATAGGATAGACTCACCTGATTTATGACGGTTGATCCAAGCTTTGTCTTCTCCCGCTCTGATTCTCCTCCAAAGCTTTCAGGGATGTTTCTCCTTCACCTATAAAGAGTAAATCCTCCAAGTGCGAGCTTATACATGTATATATGACAAGTTAGATAAATAGTATATAGAGTTCTTAATCATAAATATTCATCAAACCATGATACATGAAAGATATTCAACACACATTTGGAATAAGGATTCTCTTTATTAACAATAGTGAAAGAGTTAAGGTTACAACCCAATGCTTGAAACAAGGAATCCTTTGCAACCAAAGGATTCTGAGTTCTGCTGCTCCAAAGACTTCTGAATAGATACCACTAGCATAACTTTTCTCTCCAAGTATGATTCCTTAATTCCCTCCCCAAGGCCTTTATTTATACTTAGTGAAATAAGGTAGTTTCGAAGGTTGAGGAGGTTGAGACAGTTAAGATAGTTATGGTTTAGGGCATAACAAATCACAATTAATCGTGATTTATTATTTTTAATGTCAAAGGAAGGCATACATGAGTATTGATACTGGAAACCCGCATATGACACGCGAGTTTCTATAAGGGAAACCTGCATGCAGATCTGTACGCGGGTTGCAATGACAAATACTCGTGTATAGTATGCGACATGCTGTAGGAAAAGTCGCATATGCATGCGGGTTGCTTATAGGAAAATTCACGTACAACAATTGACATATGAAAAGTTAAAAATGGCAAGATGGATGGATAGTGAATGTATTTCATAACATACCCATCTATAGTGTTTTAGGCAACCTTCAATCCATAAATGTCCTTTTGTGCACCAACATAGGAAATGTCGGCACTCAGACGGAGAAGTGCCATTTGGGTTGATAACAGATGCCCCCTAATGTGTGAGGTCAGAGGGAAGCGATGGCCGAAATACATTATAATCTTTATCTTTGGAGAACTCAGAAATCCAATGGAGCATAGGTAGTACCTGAAACAAATACATAATAATGTCATATACAAAGTCATATCTGAGGATGATATGTTCAATATACTGGAACACTAGCTCCTTTATAATATTTGAGTACATCTTATGATAAGGGTACAAGACCACGTATATTACAAAGGTGGATAAAAGCCACAATATACAATAATGACGAGTCTTCAAAGATCTGGAATCTGTGGACATAAATGGAACATAATCTTGTGCAACTTAGTCCATAGATGAGGAACTAAGGCCTTCATAAGCAATCCCAAAGAACTAGTACAATCCAAGCCATGTGAATAAATGTAGGCTGAAGTCAAACATGGAACGAATTCAACAGTTTGTCAATCAATAGGTGATAATTGACAACTGAAGCAAAGGAATTCACCAATGATGGAAGTGAATCTTGCGGTACTATCGTCAAAACTCTAGGTCTTCATCATCAAGAAGTACTGAAGTGGAACCATATTGTGATAAGGAAGGAAATAGATCCTCCAACGGATCAGAAGAGTTACTAGGAACTGGGAAAAGGAAGGGACACATAAGAGATAACTGATATAACAATGATGGGATAAGGATAGATCAGACATTGAGTTAAGTCCTTGAACAATGAGCACGACACAAAGATGACCCAAGGCAGCTTTTAACTTTATAGATAGAACAACTAGACTTATCTGTCATGTAGGAGACATGATCAGATTCCCCAGGTATAATGAACAAGAGGAAGAGTAATAAACTCGAAGTAATAGCTAAACTAAAAGTGAACACTGAGACTTGGGTATCGGAAAAAACAGAGAGTGCTATGTTCAAGGAGGACATGCTACCACTAACTGAAAACAAGAGAAAACTTATTCCTTACCTTCCCTGTTAAATTTTAACGAGTCCAGGAAAGTCAACTCAAATCTCTCTTCATTTTTTAACAAGCTTGAAGAGAAGAGAAAATAATGCTTGATAGTGTCACTGATTCATGGATTTAATGAGCCTGAACTAGTACATGCTCAGCTGGTGTTTTCACATTTAGAGAGTCTGAAAACTCGAAAGAAGACTCCAGGGGGGTTCTTTTTCATCCAATTTAGTCTTCTAAGGCAAGAAAAGTATAAAACATACCACAGAAGAACTCTCTTAACTTTCGTAGAAGAAAAGGTGAATCTTTTTCATACTTAGTCAAGGAGGTCCGAAAAAGGTTAAATTACCACCTACCCAACACTCCTTCCAGAACAACATAAATAGCTTGAGTTTTACGAGTGTGAAGGAAATAAAAATCACTCAGAAAGATCCATTTGAGTATGAGAAATGGGGCTTACAACAATAAACTCATTGCTTTGTTCTTTAGTGTTTAACGAGGATGATAAAGACATAAAGTACACTCATAATATTTTTCATGTTTAGGTCCAGAGCATGAAAAAGAGAAAACTAGGCTCATATCGGGAGTTCCTTTTCCATAAATTTAGTCCCTTAGGTCCAGAAAAGTGATAAACCTATGCTTGAGAATACTCTTCTCAATTCAAATAGAAAAGAGAGGAATCCTTTCTCGTATTATTCCGCATGGTCCGAGAAAGAGATAACCTACCACCAATGCGGATGCCCATTCACATATTCTTAACAAGCTTGAGCGGATAACGAGCTTGAATGGACAAGTTAACTCGGTAGTCAAGTCTATTTTTAAGGAGTCAGACCTGGGCCTAAAGAAACTCCATAAGGGCGGGAAGTCCTATAAAGGGATGGCTTGTAAAAAGAGACCCAAAAGAGGCTCTATTTAGTGTGAAAAATAGCTAAGAGGATACCCCTGTACCTAAAACAACTGCAGCATGAGTATCAAAAGACAACATAGGTTTCAAACGAGGATACTCATGAAAGGAAGATCCTATCCACGGAAGAACAATGGTAAAGACAGGGTACTAATGGTTTAAAATACCATAGTCCGTGGAAAAATGTTAATTGCTAAGTTTAACGTGGATTAAATATAGATGCAAAAATGCATTGGAAACGTCAAAAACCACCCTATAGGAGCAAAAACACTTTGTAATGACGAAAAACCTATTACAAGGGAAAAAGAGATATGGTATTAGTTGAATACATTTTGAACTATTGGAAAAAACCCACTTTTAGAAATATAATTTCTATAAATAGTTCAAAAATTAAAACAAAACTCACCATTTTGATTTTTAGCCATAAGAAGCAATTTTTTTACCTCTACCTTCATTCGATCGGTGTGGACAATCCAGTGGACGAAATACAATTCCGCAAGTTGCAGGTAAGCCTACACCCCGAGCACTTCAATTTGATCCTAACAATTTTCAAATTTGAGTCCCAATTTCATATTTTTAAACATCCTAAATCATGTCAAGCTGTGTATGCGCGTTCACTATGTTGAAACTCACGTACATGCATTTTGTACGTGGGTTTCCCTTAGGGATAGTCGCATACAGTGCGTGACATGTCTAACTAGACAGTCACGTGTAATGTGTGACGGATAAAAAGCTAAATTGAGGAAAAAAATTTGAAATTTTATATGATATTGATGATTCATAATGATTGTTTTGCTAGGTGTGAAGATGGTGTTGGAATGGAGGGAACGGGAGCATGAGGATATGGACCAAGAAGCACTCCAAAGTGCGCTCACCGTACATGCTTTACGAACGAGTGGGTTATTAAAATTATTTTGCACATCACCAATCCAGGCCAATGTCCATTTGTTGGAGTTCATGATAAACTATTGGGACCATGATTTAGGGATGTTTGACCTACAGGATGAAACTTTGGAAATTATTTCAAGGACATATATTTTATTGCCGTCCTATCACGACGAGGAGAACCGGTCAACTTAGAGGGCACCGACAGGGGTAGTGATCCTTTAAGTGTCTAGAACTACATTGAGGTGTACTACACACTTGGTACCTAGAAGAGAGGGAGCTGCATCCCTATTGCACATATTCGTGATCTTACACTACAAGTACTGACCAGCACCATAGTGAGGATTGCGGGATCCTCTTCATTACATCTAACTACGCGGATCCAAATGAGGTTGGCGGTGGATTGTACGTAGGGTGCCCTGTATGATTGGTGTTCAAGAGTTGTCTCAATTATGAGAAAACAACTCTCTGATTGCAAGAGAGGAAGGTGAAAGAACTTCGGGTATTCTAGCATATTGGTTTCCTTCTTCTTCGAGAGAGTACCAGGGTTGAGCCCTGCCATACCCCTACCAGTCCGATCTCCACGTTAGCCTAGGCTGAGCAGATGGGGAGACATATTCCTCTGTCAAGGAGGAGGAGGATCAGTGTAGAGTATGTATGATGATGACTTCTACTTCTGGTGGGAGGGGCAGCTACCAGCACTAGAGCAGTTTTCGTATGCCAGAATGGATTTTCGAGGTGATCCATACCTTGTCCTCCCTCCAGGAGGAGCATGAGGAGAGCTAGGTAATTTTTTAATTTTAATTTTTTTTTAATTTTTTATGAATTTTAAATTATAGATATATACATATGTATAAAAGTCCTAATCCTATAAACATGTCGAAATGCAGATATTGGACCGGTCCTCCCTGAGGGGCATCCATGTATGTTTGTTCGTCCTCTCTTAGGCGAAGACCCGGGGCTTATTAGGGTTCTGGAGGGGAAGCTGGCTAGGCTTACCCAGAGAGTTCCCACTTTGCAGATAGAGCATATCCCAGCCGTCATGCAAGATTTTGTGGTTGGAGTTCCACCTGTTTGGTTACGGCTTTTGAGGTGGGTGGCCAGAGCAGTTCTTGTGTACATAGATACTGTGGAGGCTGCCGAAGCCGAAGAGGCTGAGGAAGCCAGAGTGTAGAGAGACCATGGGGACCAAGGTGGTCCTGCTTAGATCTAGGATATTTTGATGGACTGTGATCCACATTTTGTATATTTTTTGTATATTATACAGTTATGATTGGATCTGAGGATCAGACTCAACCTATCTATAGACAGATACTCACACACACACACACACACACACACACACATATATATTGTTTTCAGTTTATATACAAGTGTTTTTTATGTGCATGATGTATATTTTTATGAAATGTGTGTTAGATTCCAATCTAAAATGTAATTAGCATATGCATAAGTCAATGAATTCTAATTTCTTGGAATGTGATTGAATATAATAAATTCAAAATTTCTTTCCAATAACCTAACTTGCATGAATTGATGTAATAGAATAGGATTCACACCTGATAAGCTCGATTGAGCTGGGAAACCACTAGTTGAGAGTCCAGGTGGACTTCTAGTTGGGTGATACCACGTGACAAAGCATCCCATAGAAGCTCAATTACAGCCCTATATTCAGCAACATTATTAGAACCAAGATCTAAACAAGTGCCTCATATGGAAACTAGTTGTCCTAAGGGAGAGTAAATGACCCACGCTGCTGAAGCTAGATTACAAGTGTGGCGATTGGTGCCATCAGCGAAACCTAGATACCTTTCAGAAGACATTTGCAACAACCAGTAGATGGTATAAAAAACAAAACCGACAAACTAATGTACATAAAAATACATACAATAAAATACAAGAAAAAACGCTAAGCCTAAGAAAAGTACTTTTTTAGGTAGAGCCCATTTCTAGGCTCAGACAGCTTGTTCCCATCAAAATCAATTAACTCATATGCACCCTTCTTTAAGACCTTCGACACGACATAAGGCCCCAACCACATGGCCTTGAATTTTCCTGCCCCTAGGGGTTCTTTGTCTTGGTCCCAAAGCAAAATAAGTTCCCCCTCAGATAAGATCCAAGGTTTGACTGACTTATCATATTGGTTTTTGACCCTATTCTTGTGATCTTGATTAGTAGTCAGTGCATCTCTACGTTGTTCATCAAGGTGTTCTAAATGTACCAGACGTTATTCAAGCTCTGTTGTATCGGGTAACACATGAATAGCTATTTTCAAAGACGGGATTTCACATTCAACCGAGGTAACGACTTCCACTCCATGAACGAGTTGGAAGGGGGGGAAACCCATAGCAGTTTTTACATTAGTTTGATACGCCCAAAGAGCAGGGTATAGCATGATGTGCCAGTTAGAACAGGCTGCATCAATTGTACGTTTGAGGATGGTCTTCAAAGTCTTGTATACAGCCTCAACTTGACAGTTTGCTTGCAGATAGTACGAAGATGAATGTTCTTGTTTGAATCCAAGCATAGTGGTTAGTTCTGTCATCATGCTATTTTGAAAATGACTGCCATGGTCAGTGACAATCACTTTGGGTATACCAAACTGTGCTATAATCTGATTGAATATGAAGAAAGCTGTTGTTTCCCCGTCAGCTTTAAAAGTAGGCATTGCCTTTGCCCATTTCGTAAAATAGTCAACAATGACAATACTATATTTATGCCCCCCAGTCGAGGCTGGGTTGCATGTCATGTAATCAATCCCCCATTTCATGAAGGGGCCTACCGAGACAACGGGAAACAATGGAGCAGGATGTGATTGCATTTTCCTAGTGTAAAGCTGACAAGGATGACAATGCTTCACCGCTTCCACAAAATCTTTGAAGATTGTGGGCCAGAAATAACTGGCACGTAGTATCTTTTGGGCTGTTGCTAACCCAGATAAATGACCCCCACATGCTCCACTATGGGAATCATTCAGGACAATCTCTGCTTCCTCATGAGTAAGACATCAACACAAAATGGAATCTACCCCTCTTCTATATAATGTATCTCCTATGATGAGGTAGTTCTTAGCATGAAGGCATAATTTACGTCATTCCTCCCATGAGGAAGCTGCAGGATACTTCAAATTCTGGAGATATATAAGAATATCCCTATACCAAGGATCAGAGGTGGATATCAAGAAGATATGCTCATCTGGGAATGAGTCATCTTCAATGGCTACATTTTCTTTAGTAGGAAATTCTGTTATAAGCTCAGCAAAAACTAAGGACTTTTTAGACATAGCGGACTGAAAATCCAAGTCAAACTCTTGGAGAATAACTATCCATTTGTTGAATTCTCCCCCAACAATCCATCGAGACAAAACATATTGAAAGGGATTCACATCTGCCACTATTGTTGTGGTCCTCAGTAAAATGTAGTGACGTAACCTCTGAACAACATATACACTGCCAAGGCTAATTTCTCAATGTGGGAATACCTGAGTTCAGGTCCGGCCAAAGCACGGCTAAGATAGTAAACGACATGCTCTATGAGCTTATCGTCCTCCTGAACCAGTACTACCCCAATGGTCGACTCGGACACGGCAATATACAATATAAAATCCCTAGAGTAATCTCGCGGACGCAGTAAAGGTGCCGACAACAAAGATTTTTTCAATTCCTCAAAAGCGAGTTGTGCAGTTTCATCCCATACAAATGGGGTGTCTTGTTTAAGCAGGCACATGAAACCTTTGGTAATATTGGCATAGTTAACGATAAAATGTCAAAGAAAATTAGACTTTCCTTGCAGGCTTTGAAGTTGCCTGATAAAACAAGGAGGAGGCAGATTTACAATGGCCTCTACTTTTAAAGGATCCACCTGGATGCCTCTATTAGAGACAATGAACCTGAGCAATCTTTTTGACTCGACACATAACACGCACTTGTGGGGATTCAAGTAGATCTTATAGTATCTGCTCTCTCAAATATCAATCGTAAGTGATCTAGATGTTGTATCCTCTTACGAGAATGTGTAGGTAGATCATCAAGGTAAGGTTTGACAATGGATTTGATATCATGGAAGGAAAAGTTCATAGCCTGTTGAAAGGTTGCCCCAACATTTTTCAATCCAAAGGGCATTTTTTTGTATGCAAAGGTACCCCAAAGACAAATGAAAGTAGTTTTATGTTGGTCTTCTGGTTTTATTTGAATTTGACTGTATTCAGAGAAACCATCCATAAACGAGAACACTTCACTTCTTGCGCAAGCATCTATAATCTGGTCTATAAATGGTGTGGGGTATTTGTCCTTAGGACAGGATTTATTCAAATATTTGAAGTCAGTACAGATGCGTATGGTCCCTTGCTTCTTATCAACAGGAACAGGGTTGGATACCCATTCTGTCAGAGATATGGGATAAATATAACCAGCCTTCAACAATTTTTCAACTCCAGCCTTCACAGCCACCACTTTATGCAGGTTAACGGGTCTTAAATTTTGTTGAAAAAGTTTGGCATAAGGATATGTTCAAACTCATGTTCAACAATCGATGGATCAATGCCTGGAATCTCCTCATATGACCAGGAAAAGACATCGTGGAATTCCTTAAACAAGGCAGTATAGATAGCAATCTCTTTAGGAGAGTAGTTTGCACCTATATATATGTTTTCCACGACATCAATATTTACAGAGATGTTGATAGGGATAGTAGCAGAAATATTTTCTATATTCCCCTTGGTAAACATTCCTTCCCTTGGTCAGGGATTGATAGGTGTATCGACATCATCTAAGAGTCTCATATGAAACTCTTGATTTTCTATTCTACTTAGCTCTAAAAGAAAATAGGATCAATGGTGAAGATCTTCACAGATCTTACCACATCCACTCATGGCTTCATCAGAAGGTAAAACCATATCTAAACAGTCCATAGAGTGCAAAGATTTTTCCACCCACGCAGGAAAATAGACTTCTTCCAGGTCCTTCGACACTGTGAGAGGGTTTAGAATGGGATCAATAGTGTTTTGAGTGATAGCTTGGTAAGCCACTTCCACTACTGATAAGGGCACTTTTGGTTCATGGGGGGAACGAAGAACCCAAGGATCGGTCCTATCAGCAACCATGGCTATGGAATTCCCCACGCTAGTAGAACCGATATAGTTAATCAGGGCTGGAATATCAAATGTGCCCATCAGTGATGTGTACATTCCAGCCCCCAAGCTCTGTGCAGTAGGATTGACCTAATCAACCAATGGCACAGTGGACTCATTAGACTCTAAACGACCTTTTCGAGTAAAATCAAGTTGGTAAACAACAACCAACTTTCCTTCATGTGGAAAAAACACTACCCGAAAGACGACTGACGCAATAGCAGACATGGCATAAGTCCAGCTTCTTCCCAGGAGCAAATTATAGTCCAAAGGTGCATCAATCACTTCCACCTCAATAGACACTGCTTTCCCTTCCATCTTAATTTCAAAAGCCAGTAGGATCCCATGCGGATGGAATGACCTTCCATCGAAAGCAGTAAGTAGAGTGTTTGATGGGACCATCTCTGGGGATCCGAGAGCTTTCCAACAGGACAAGGACATAACGCATGTAGAAGCACCCTCATCAACAATTACCCTTCCAATGGTATTTCCACCATGGATGACATCTATTGATAATGCTACATGGTAAGGTAGGAAAATTTTAACATTAGACAAATGAAATTTCACCATGAGACTCGATGAGTCCATGCTGCCTAAAGCTGCTAAGGGCATCCCGCTGGGCAGGACAGCTCTGTAACACCTCTAAAGTTGACATTGCACATGGGTTTTGGGCTAGATCTTCAACCACGAAGTATTTTGAAGTAGCCCTAGAATTAGTGTTATGCAAGGTCTTCTTGAAGACACCTTTCGATATCTTTGGCATAGTTTCAGTAGGCTTCTCGATTGTGAGAGGGTTATAAGTTTCACCTATAGCCTTACCTTTCTCAGAAGTCTCTTTCTCATAGTTTTTATTCCTAGTGTGTAACAAAGTCAAAGATTGAACCATGTTTATATAGTTTAGGTTGGGGGAATTTGGAGTGCCCCCTGCTACATTAGAAGCTGAAGCAGAGTTCTACCCTTGGGGAAAAGGATCCTTCAGGACAGCCGGTTATTGAGATTTAAGCAGCTTCTTGGATTGTTCCATAAGGGGACAAAGGTGAGTGAGGTGATCCTCGTGGCACAACTTACATGGGAATTTAACCTTCTTCTTTTCTTTCTTTCCCCCATAAGCACTATTCGTGGGTTTCTACTTGTTTTGATTTCCCTCTCCTTTCTTTCCTCTCTTTTTCTTCCCACCGGGCTGTTGATTTCCCTTCTGAGAGGTCTGTTCAAAAACATTTGCACTCTAGGGGGAGGGGGAAGCCTTTGCTTCCTTCATCGTAGAATTCTTGATGGACAATTGATGAAGTTGTGTAGCCAAATACTTCATGGTGGGAGAGTTTACAGACCCAACCACACCATCAGCATGGGGCCTAGGCTTAGGCTTCTCTACATTGTGGGTAAGCCTCGGTGCCTTAGGGATAATCTCATACAAGATCCCAGATTGTGAATAAATCAAATCCAATTGCTAGGCCCTAAGAATTGCTTCTTCTTCATTCGTCGCTCCAGAGGTGGATTCGTCCTTAGATATGTAGGGTAACAGGGATTTAAGGAACCACTTTAGTAAGAACTTAGGAGGAATAGTGGCTTTTATAAGGCTCTTTCACCTCCTCCACTCTTGGATATGATCCAAGATGTGGGTAGCCTTGTTCTGCCTAAAGGTAGATAACAAGTCCGTTCCAAAATCATATCGGACCAGAAGCTGAAAGTGGCTGAGGAATGCACTAGCCAAGTCCCAAAAACTACTGAAAGCAGTAGAAGGCAACTCAATGTACCATTTTGCCACTGTAATTTTTAAGGTTCTCTGGAATAGCCTCAACTTGACTAATCTTCATTCAGTGAATTCAAAGAACACCATAAATGAAATGTGGTTGCATGAGCCCCGGGATCTCCACCAACTTTGCCCTCGAATTTAGGGATGTCCGATGGCAATTTGGTGGGAACAGGTGGCCACAAGGGGTCATGTCTCACCGGGTCATTCACCAACCCAGACAAGTCTGGCAAGTTTAACGTTGCCAAGAACAGAAGCTTGGGTCAAACCGGGGCACTAAAAGTGGTAGTCTAGGGATTAGAGGGACCTACCCTCGAATGCCCATAAGTAAAGGTGGGGTTGCCCCTTGCCACCGGTTGCAAAGTGAATGGATTACTTTGAAACGAATTCCATCTTTAAGCTACAGGGTTGTGAGTGGGAGGTGTAGTATAAGAGGTTCGAGCCATCCCAATCAAAACTGGGGTCTGAAAAATAGGAGCAAGTATCCCGCCGCTAAACAACGAAAAGGGAGAGATCGTAAACGGGGCTGAGACCAGAGTTTGAAAACTTTTCCCATAATAGGTATTATTTCTAAACTGCACTCTTATAGAAGAAGGTGATGGGCCTACGTATGGAGTGGTGGGGGAATTTGTCCCCCATTCCAAGGAAATCCTTGGACGAAAGCCGAGGATCCTACCGGACCACTCTGGGTAGTGTATGTGAAGGAGGAAGGAACAATAGGTGTACTAGGAATCCCAGTAACCATGTCACTAGAAGCACTTGCTAGGCTTGAGTGAACCGGCGGTTGGAACACCCGACTCGCTGGAGTCAAAGGCGTAGAAGGTATGCTAGATATAGGGGCACTTACCGAGGGAGGTAGTACCCCTTCAACCAGAACGGCTGAGGTGAAAACAAAAGAACTTTCTCTTGCAGTAGACATAATCCTACCCAAAGGGACACCCAAAACAGGTGAATCAAAAGTTCTAACCTGGACGATCACATGATCATTTAAGTCAATCAAGGGTGTGTTAAAATTCCTTGCAAACTCGTCAGTCTGCAAGTATTGTATCTCAACTATATCAAAATCAAGACGGTTAGCTATAAGTGATGGTTCACCTGGAACTTCACTTATTCCTACCAGTTCAAATGAACCGTCTGTGTCCAATATCTGCCTTTGGGGTGGAGTTGGAGGTTCCAATGTGACGAGAGGAGGAAGGTTTTGCAACATTCTTGACCTTCTTATAGGTTGGTCCTCCATGATTGAAAATTTAACAAATCAAACCCTAAGGCCAACTAAACACAGACAAAACCACAGAGCAAACACTATGAAATTTCCTAAAGCCTCAAATAGTCAACAAGGGTAAAAGATATGCTTTCCCGGAGAAAGCTGAAGAATGGTTACTTGGTGTCCTTGAAGTGGTTCTAAGGCACAAGCGAAGGAATCACCCACCACCCCCCTACACTTTCAACAAGGGTTACCTTCCAAGCCCATCCAAGGTGAAACAGAAATAGCCTTCTGTTTCACCCAAGTATGAACCCTATATTTCAAGAGACTAAAGGCTACCTTAGCTATACCAACAGTCTGGGGGGACAGTCGCAATCCTGACTCGTACACATGGGCAGGGTATCTGATCCCAAAAATTTGTCTAGGACAGAATCCCCAGATGTGTAAAAGTCCTAATTTACATTTTGACAAGGAATCAGATGGTTATCTCCTTAGTCCAATGCCTCCACACAGCCTCGTGCTTGACTCCCTTTTGAGAGGAGCTTCCTAGATACAATTGATAAAGACAAAGATTTACCTATCAAATAGTCCACTACGTCTGAATTTTAAAACTTATGGGAAGTTTACACTTCCTATCCCACAAGTCTAGCCTAAGATAGTAGGTGAATGGCCCTAGAAAATAAAAATTACTAGTAAATTTTAATTATTGCGTTCATTTTAAAGGGCTATTTCTTACTCAGAAGGAAATGGAGTGATGAACTATGGTGTTTTTGACTCGATAAGAAATAATAATAAAAAACAAAGGTGTATTTTTTTCAAAGCAAATTACCACTACTAAAGCAAACTTCTTTTTCTTTTGTAAATATAAATTGATGAACAAATGCAACGATAAAAAGAAACTAAGACTATATTTTTGTAGTTTTGAGATTATATTTTAAAACTGAAATAAAAACTACTTATGAAAAAAGAAATGCAAAAAGCTTGAAAATATTTTTTCTTTTCACTTTTTAAAATGCTCAAACACTACTATGCACCTAAAATGCACTAAACTTGAGTATACTTGGATCAAATCAACTGTATAAAGCAAGCAAATTGAAGTAAACAGATTAATAAGACCAAAAATCAACCAACAAGGGAAGACTTGGAACCCTAGCTTGGGCGGGTACAATGACAAGAAATCACTGAAAACACACAAAGGTAAGTGGCAAACCAATCACTATCTAAAGATAGACTGGGAAAAACATTGCCCAAAACCCTGATCACTGATGCAGACAAAAACACTTCAACCTATAACCCAAATAGGTAGACCTACTTCAAAATGCAAATAGAAGACAATCCAAACAAAAGAAACTCAAGGGATTTATAGGAAAGCACAAGGTGTGGCCACCAAGGTCATCAAACTAACAACACAGTGTTTATAAGGAAGACCAACTAACAAATAGGAATCATAAAAGGACAGGGACAAGCAAACCCTAACCCAAAAATCCCTATTTCAAGGCTTGTACATGACTATGTATAAGGGCAACTCGCGTACTGTACGTGACTGTCCTAGAGAGAAACCCGTGTATGTAGACCTCTGTACATGACTGTGTATAAGAGCAACCCGCGTACAGGTACAAAATTTTCTCAAAAAGAAGGAAAATCCACAAGGCCTTCAAACACTATGGTAAGCAAGAACCAGGACAAGATACCACACACAAACTCAAGGAAAAGACTGGTCAAGGGTAATAGAAATAACCTACAGCATTGTGGGCTCCCCAGTAGAGTGGCCAGTTCTATTGTTCAGGAATAAACACCTTATAACCGAAGTTCTGGGGTTACCAGCGTACTCTTAAAACTTGCAGACAATCATATTTAAAGTACAGAAAGGAAATAAGAAGATAGGATAGACTCACCCAATTTATGACGGTTGATCCAAGATTTGTCTTCTCTCGCTCTGCTTCTCCTCCAAAGCTTTCAGGGATGTTTATCCTTCACCTGTAAAGAGCAAATCCTCCAAGTGCAAGCTTATACATGTATATATGACAAGTTAGATAAATAGTATATAGAGTGCTTAATCATAAATATTCATCAAACCATGATAAATGAAAGATATTCAACACACATTTGGAATAAGGATTCTCTTTATTAACAATAGTGAATGAGTTAAGGTTACAACCCAACGCCTGAAACAAGGACTCCTCTGCAACCAAAGGATTCTGAGTTCTACTGCTCCAAATATTTCTGAATAGATACCACTAGCATAAATTTGCTCTCCAAGTATGATTCCTTAATGCCCTCCCCTAGGCGTTTATTTATACTTAGTGAAATAAGGCAGTTTCAAAGGTTGAGGAGGTTGAGACAGTTAAGATAGTTATGGTTTTGGGCTTAACAAATTGCAATTAATCGCGATTTATTATTTTTAATGTCAAAGGAAAGTGTACACGAATATTGATACTGGCAACCTATGTATGACACACAAGTTACTATAAGGGAAACCCGCGTACAGATCTGTACGCGGGTTGCAATGAAAAATACTCATGTACAGTATGCGACATGCTGTAGGAAAAGTCGCGTATGTATGCGGGTTGCTTATAGGAAAATTCATGGACAGCAATTGACATATGAAAAGGTAAAAATGGCAAGCTGGATGGATAGTGAATGTATGTCATAACATACCCATATATAGTGTTTTAGGCAACCTTCAATCCATAAATGTCCTTTTGTGCGCCAACATAGGAAATGTCGGCACTCGAACGGAGAGGTTCCATTTGGTTGATAACATATGGAAGGGAAAGATGGTAGAATGATACACTTGTGGAGTAAGGAGTATTTGAACAATTCATTTAAAATTGCAGAAATGATGTGACTGTACCCTGTAATTTAAAGTATGATAATGATTGTATGAAGTAAATGAGTTTTGGTAATATTGATGTGATTAACAGCTGGAAGTATTTGAATTTTATAAATTCTGAAAATGCTCTACAATGATGGTTGCAACAATGAAAAGGTTATATGCATCTAGGCTTACCAAGTGTTTGGATGATTGAAGTTCATGTTTCAGGTAGATTGTTTGGAGCATGGAAATGAGACTAAGACCATGACAAATGCCGGAATATACCATGAGAAAGAGCCAAACTTTATGAGAAGAGTCTCATGGCTGTGAAAATAGTTTGTATGTATGATGGGTTGTTAAATTTGAATTGTGAGTTTCGGATTTAAGAAATTGCTGACAACTACTAATCACTATTGGATTGCATAAGATTGTGTCAAGAGGACGCATTGTAAGTGGGTATCCATGTTATGCTAGTAAGCATAAAATTATAATGGGCATAGTAGCGCTACTTACAAGAGACCCACAATTGATGATCACCTCATTTCCATGCAAATCAATTTTTGTAGTAGACAGAGTTGCAAATTCTTATTGAATTTAATTACTAATGTCATTGCTTGGTTATGGAACAATCAATTTGGAATGTATTATCAGATAATGATTGACTGCTTGGATATGTGTGATGGCCTGCAGGAGCCAAAATTTATGGGTAGGTTTTCCCCTATCTTGGAAATGGGTTTCAGGTGAAACTCCATTGGACATTTTGGAAATATCTCTTCTACACTACATGTTTGGTAAGCAACATGAGTGAGATGGTATGGATTATGTTGGTAAGACATGTGTGGATACGTAATGTAAAGAGGAATTGGGATGGAAGACCGAGGGCCTGTCAACTCAGAGAAGGGAGCCCCCATTCCTCCTTAACGAAGGAATATTGCCTCGGAAAATGGATAAGTGTTCTGTGACCCTAGCTAAGAATATGCATGTCAAATTATTAAAATTCCATATGCAGAACATGTTTTGATTTTATTTCCATGGTGAATGATTGCTTGAGTATGAATAGGGCCTACATGGCACACACCGAAAAAGGGTGCACACTTTTCCGATGTCGAATCATGAAAGGGTTTTCAATATTGATTACACCCTAGGGAGTGGACACACTCTTGGTGTCTCAATACTTGATAGTGAATGATGTGAAATATGATTTCAATTTTAGAGCAATAACGCTAATGAATATGCTTATATTGCTTGTGTTGTCAGGCTAAACAGATGTAGTCTAGTATTGTACACTAAATGGACAATTACTTGAGCTCATCCTACCTTCTACTAAAGAGCACAGAGAAGGAGACATTTCTGAGGCACTGTCAACTCAGATAAGGGAGTGGTTTCTTGTGTGATATGATGTAGTGGAATTAGAGCTCACTACTAGAACTAAAACCTAGAAATGGTCATTTATTGTTGATATAAGTGTATTGTTGATATAAGTGCAGGCGATTTGTTGACAGTCTGATAAACCCAACTGAAGGTTGGCTTAACTGTGCCTGATATATATATATATATAAAAGGGTGTTGTGAAACAACCTGCATGCTGACCTAACATCCAAGTCCATAGACGATCCCAAGGCTTGCAAAGCGAAGCAGGATCCTATGGACCAACGAGGAAACATACAATACAGATAAGTATTGGATTACTTTGCAATTTCTTGCTTATGAATATACATGTGTATGTGATTTGGTTATTATATTTTAAGCTCTTGTTTGAGAGATAAAAACCATTGAGAATAAACTAAACATGTGAATCTATTCTATGTTTGAATATAGGTATCGCTGGGAGCGAGGACTATGAGAGCATCCTAGGGGTGCATGTAGACATGTGACTGTCTTGAAGAGCTCAGAATGAGCAGTAATGAAAAAGGTGCTAGTGAGACTGTGAAGGTCCTAGTAGCCAAGACAAACCATGTGGGGAGGCTCCATGGTTGAGAGGTCTGAAATAGACCGAAGACACTAAGTGTCATGACCAAGAGGGATTGGTCCAGCATTCACGGTGAAGTGAAAGAGGCTGAGAGCATGAAAAGCCACAGCGATGGTGTGGGTTCTAGGATGGAACAAAACAAAGAGGAAAAAAAAACTCTTGCTGCGCTCTCTTACCCTTTTAATTATATATATATATATATATTTATGCATTGTGAAAACAAAAGATTGTTGAATGCATGTATGACTTAAAATGGAATGTGTGTATTTTCTTAAAGTAAATTGTGAATGCTGGAATGGTTAATTCCCTACCCAAGAATGGACATGAATGAGCTCATGTGCCTGTTGGGAAGGCATGAAAAATATGAAAGACTCCTTGATGAGACTTGGACTGTCATACCAATTGGGAAATTAATTGACTGATTTTAATGCCTATATTATGCTTGGTCTGACATAATTTCAATGGTGCATTTCATAGGTGAGAAAAGTGAAATCCAATGGTGCACATTGATCATGGAAATAGGCCAAAAGCTGCTAGACTTGGCTGGAAGTCTCCTTCAAATAATTGCCAGAACCCAAGAGAATCTTGGAGAGATGATCAAGATACAGAAAAGGCAGAATGAGATGAACCACCAAATTTTGCAGGACTCTATTGGTTTAAAAAAGGAGGTGAAAAGCCTTCTAGGAGAAATCCGTAAAGGCAAGGAAAGTGGATCAATGATGGGAAATTCATCCAAGCAATCCGTTAAGAAATGTTCCAGGCATGAAGACTCAAAGGTAATTGAGAAGGTAAAGATGAAGCAGCGAAGGAAATGTTGGAAATGCAGAGGACATCATTTATGCCGAGACTGCCCAACGAGGGAACATAAAGAGAGAAGCAGCCACAAAGTTCCTCAACTTGGGGATGAGCCGATATCTGAGAACTAGCAGAAGAACCTCATGGAAGCCAAGGGGGCTTGGTTTTGAAATTTCAAAGTAAATAATTGAACATGAGATAGATCTGCAAAATTTTGAAATTTTGATGTGCAGAATGTATATGTATTCCTACGTATTGGAACACTGAGGACGGTGTTATTCCAAGGGGGAGGGGATTGTAATGTCTTGGTTTTGACCCTATTTGTATTAAAGGATACATGATGTATATATTGTAATTAATCATGGTAAGGAGCTAAAGGAAAAATCCCCACCATCGATTTGGTTGTGTATGTTTTGGCAATAAGGATCGTTGTCGATGGTATATCATGCTATCTAACACATTATAGTTTTGGCATCATGTAAATATGCAAATCAATTAAAATAAACCTACAGTCAGCTACGACAGTGCAACGCTGAATGAAAAGGGCATGATTCCTAAGGTTAATGGGGGGGTTGTCCAACTCGTGGGGGTCATTGGGATTTTACCATGTGTCGACCACCCTTTTAAACTTCTGTTGTCTGGGAGCAGTTATTGCTAAGTAGTGGTGGGTGTGGTAGGACTGTCATTCCTTTCCCACGTGTCCACTCCACTAGTGGAATCTTCCTCTTCATGTCGCTGGGATAGGGAAGCAATCATTCCACACTCACTCCACTCTCCCACAATCCCACTCCTTCAGAAGTTTTGGTCTGGCTCACTCTCACATAGGGCGGTTCTGTTTTTCCTTCAACAGTAAGTTGTACTATTCTTCCTCCATTCATGGAGAGAGTCTGACCCTGTTTACATTGTCGGGCCATGAAAGGTATCTGTGGTTCTTCACTGTGAGATCGGATGTGTTCTTCCCCTGGCCTGTGAAGAGGATCGATTTGCCATTTGTATTATCAGACTATGTGTATGTGTGTTACCCTCACAATTTTGTGTTCTGCGTACCTGTTTTTCCCCTGTCCAATATTGAGAATCAAAATTCTCTCCCATTTTCTAGCTGTGTAATGTTTTCCGTGGCTTTTCCATGAGATCGGTTGTTGTTCTACCCCTAAAACTGTGGCTTGTTTTGGTTTTCCCCCACATTGTTCATTGCTGTGAATGCAATAATATTTTGGGTGCTGCTGAGTTGTTTTGGCCACATTAGGGCCAAGAACAACTCTGAGTCACTTTGTCTGATCTAAGCTGTGTTCACCCTTTCGTTTGGGTTGTCACCCTGTTATGTTTATTTTCTTCATAGAGCTATGAATTGTTTGTTTTACTGCGGTATGTAGTGGTTGGTCTTTGGACTATTGAGAGTAGGATTAGAGGCTGGGTATGCTTGAGAAAACTGGTGTTTGGAGCCATTTAGACAGAGTTAGACTACTGGCTTTCTTCTCCACAACCCTTGAAGAGTATTGGAAAGGGAAGTCAGGGCCTGAGGGACTGTGAAGTAGAGAAAGGATTGATTCCTATTGATGGGTGTGTGGATGTCTTAGAAGTTAGGTTAGCTATGGTGTAAGCGTCCTTAGCTCTCCATTGAGACCACCAGCCTAGAATTTAGCCCTTCTTAGGTCCTTGACGGTTTGATAAACCCTACTGTGTGGGCTTTGCTGATTTGTGTACCTTGGCTATGTGTAAGCCTGCTTTGACCCTTATTCCTTGAGGAATCATGCCCATATTGGGGGTGGCAGTGTTGCTGAGAGATTGATGAGCACGTTGGCCTATGGTTGGGTGGAACGTTACAGCGACGTAGCTGGTTCCAGGACAAATTCTTTTTAAGATGAGTATTCTTGACTATTCTGTCTCTGCATTTATATTTACTGATTAATGAATATGATGAACATGTGGTATGCTTGAATGAATGTATGTTTGCTTCCGCTATGTATATGAAGGATTATGCATCTTAGTATGATTTATGTTTTAAGCTTTATATTTCAGCATTATATGCCTGTTCATGTTCATGGGGATATTTGCCAGGAGGTTTTTGTTTGTTTGGTAGTGTCCTCTTGCCGGTCAGAGGGTCGGGGATGTTACAATGGTTGTTATTATTATAGGAATTTGATATCACCATTATAGATAGATATAGAAAATAAAATGTTGTTGCTGATTTCTTATCTCGTTTTACTAACAGTGATGATAATCTTCCTGTTGAGGACTCTTTTCTAGATGGACACTTATTTGCATTTTTAGCTCACTCCCCTTGGTATGCAGATGTCGCTAACTACTTGGTTGTAGGGAAGCTTCCAGCACATTTGTAAAAAAGAGAAAAGAGGAAAATAATTCAACAAAGTGCCAGGTATTGTTGGAGAGACGGTCATCTCTTCTACACAGGCCCTGATCTTGAGATCAAAATATGTGTAAGAGAAGATGAAATATTCATATTCTGAAGGCTTGCCATAATTTTAGGGGTTAATTTTATCCCAGTGGGCTATTTTTCCATGTTTTTCTCCCAAAAACGATTCGCCATTTTGCATTTTTTGAAGCCCTATTTCACCCAATTTAGATGTGGTAAAAATTTTTCACCCTAAAAATCACCAAATTATTATATAAACAATATAAAATCCTTGGAAATTAAAATATTTTTTGAAAAATATCACCAATCATTTTATAGTTGGTGTTTTAAGAATTGATAATATTCACCAACATTTATACACTTTTAAATAAGTATGGTTCCTTAAAATCATCCCTGCCTGCCATGATGAGCCTTGTGGGGGACATTTTGCAGAAAGGAGGATAGGACACAAAGTGCTGAGAATGGGATACTATTGGCTGACCCTTTTTAGGGATACAAAAAAATATGTCCAGTCTTGTGATAGCTACCAGAGAATGCGCCAACCTAATATATTGGATCAAATGCCTCTTCAACCACAAATGGTGGTTGAACCTTTTGACATGTGGGCCTTAGATTTTGTTGGTCCTATCATCCCTCATTCCAGGAAGAAATCCTACATCTTGGTTTGTACCGACTACATGATGAAATGGGTAGAAGCTATGGTTTTAGTGAAAGCCAATGAACAGGCTGTGATCGATTTCCTGTATGGTGAAATATTTACCCATTTCAGAGTACCCAAGGAAGTGGTTATATATGGAGGACCTCAGTTTCTGTTGCATCAATTTGAAGCTCTATTACACAAGTACCATATTAAGCATCAGATAGCTTCACCATACCATCCCCAGCCCAATGGCCAGGTGGAAAGCACTAACAAAGTTATTGAAGCCATCCTTAACAAAACGGCTAGGAGCCATCGTACAAACTGGGTTTATAGACTTCTGAAAGTATTGTGGGAATATCGTACTACTTGGCTCAATACTATAGGTTTCTCTCCTTATGACTTGGTGTATGGGAAAAGTGCTATCTTCCCCATTGAATTTGAAATCAAGACTTTGAAGACAGCTACAGAGGTAAACTTAGATGTGACTAAAGCCTAGAAGATAAGATTGAATCAATTGAATGAACTTGATGAGAACCGTTTAGCTACTGTGGATCAGACAGTATTAATCCAACAACAAATATCCAATTGGCATGATCGATTCATCAAAAAGAAAGTCTTCTATGAAGGAGACTGGGAATTATTATACGATTCAAGATTGAAAAGGGACTTCAAGGGTAAGTTACGCACAAGATGGTTAGGCCCATACCTGGTAGACAGAGTATTTGATAATGGTACAGTCTGCCTGGTAACCATTGATGAGAATCATGTGCCATTATTTGATAATGGTCACAGACTGCGATTGTACCATAATCCCATTTCGAAAGACGCATTCACTTCACAGATTGCAGCTGATCCTGAATACTAATTAGAACAAGGGCAGTAATATTTCTCTGCCCTTGTCAATATTTAGATCATCATTGTAAATCTTACATAAATTTTTGTAAATAAATAAATTGATATTTCTATTATTATTTTTATCTTTTTCCTTTGCACTTGATCCATTTTTTTTCATAATATGTGCAGGGATGTGCCTAAGGAGCAATGGTCATGATCGGGCCTAATGACCAGAGTCATACTTTTGTAACTTCCTGCATCAGAAGAAAACTCCTTGAACAAGTTCATTGCAGCTGCAACACCGTAATACTTTGCCTATTTTTCCATTTTTCTACAGCTGCAACACCGTAAAATACCTCCCTTTACCCCGTTCTACGCAGCTGCAACATCGTAAAACGTTGCCAATTTTTTTGTTTTTCTACAGCTGCAACATGGTAAAATCCTGACCTTTACCCCATTTCACGCAACTGCAACACCGTAAAACATTTCCTATTTTTCCGTTTTTTCTGCAGCTACAACACCATAAAATTCTGCCCTTTACCCCGTTCCGCGTAGCTGCAACACCGTAACTAAATGCCTTTTACCTTTTCCAGCAGCTACAACACCATTTCACTTTTGTCCATTTTTACCTTTTTCGGCAGCTGCAACACCGTTTCAATCTTGCCCACTTTTACTTCTTCCATTTTTACCATTTTTATTTTTTTTGGCAGCTGCAACTCCACCAAAACTAGCTAATTTTTCTATGATTCACGGCTGTGACTCCACCAAACTGCTTGATTTCTCTATGGTCTATAGCTGTGACTCCTCCATTATTGGTAGAACTCTTTTCAACCTTGGTTCGTGATTCCTATAGATCTGGCCCCAATTCTTGATGCCAACAATTTCTATTTACTTCACAAAATTCATTATGTTTCTGGCAAGATTGACAACATGGTTTTGGTCTGCCAGGAGAAAATGTCATTACATCACACCTACAATAATGATCAAATTTAAATGGCTGCACTTCACACGCTTTACTATTCTCAAAGGTCACTGTTCATCGTATATTTTCAAAGGTATGGTTCTGATTATTTACTTGATTAAGCGTTAACTAGATTTGACAACATTAATCATACCTTCCTTTCCATGCCCATTATTACACCCGCATACTGTTAACTGTCCACTTGTAAAACTTAATGGCCATTTAAGTTTATCTGATAACCGCCACCTTTCCTAATTTGGGATAAAATTCCAAACATTTCCATGCTCTTAAACTTTCTAAATTTACCCAACTCCACTCTCAGTTGTTCACGCATACTCTGTGCTTTAACCTCCATTGTCAGGACTTGTAATATGTTGGACTGATAAAGAATTTTGAAGTCAAACAAACATGGGTATCCCAGCTTAGTATGAACCTCCAAATATGCAAGAACTGAGGAGAAATGCTAAAGTTTTCACTATTTTTGAAGATGCAGGATGGCCTGAATTCTTCCAATGCCTGAATGGGTTTCATCGAGAGGAAACTCTACAATTTGCATTAAATATTACAAAAACCCACTCATAGGTTCAAGGGTTACGTATAGAAGTCTCTGAAGTAATAGTGGCTGAAGCCACTGGCCTTCCTCAGGTGGGAAGAGTCTGGTTTGGTGGAAGAACCCCCAATGCTGCTGCAGTATAGGATTTTTTGATAGAGGGGGAGCAAATTCATCAGTCAAGGAGATGGATAGCATTATAGTCACTGCCTCGGCCATGGGATCAAGTAGCAGTTTTCCTCGAGAATTATATCACCTGTGAAGGTAGGTACCAAACTATTTATTATTTTGAACTTCCTCTATTATCTCATCTTAGCCATAGGGCCTTACTAAACATTCCATTTTATGTATTTAATGACCTACACCATATGGCGGGGTTTGTTAGAACAACCAAGAACCCAAAATACTCCCTTACCCACCATGGCCTAATTAAATTAATCATTTTACAGGCCTTAGCTCAAAGGAACCAAACCTGGGAGCAATTCATAGGTCAAATTTAGATAAACCAGGAACCTGCCCTTTTTCCTAGCATTCCAATAGAGGAAGAAGTAGAAGTACCTGTACTCTTGGGGGCTATTCAAAACCAAGAGGAGCATGCAAATGTACAATTTGGGGGAGATGAGGAGAAACAAGAGGATCGGAGTCCCTCCAATTTAGTTGGGGAGGGATATGAGACTGGATTGGATGATCAGTCAGATGACCAAGCAGAAGAATTGGAGGAAAATGCATGAGAAAACCCTGTGGAGAGATTAAATAATATGGAAGCTCTGGCAGTAGAGGATGAAGCTGGAGCAGCATTAGATGCTGCGATAGCTAAAGCTGAGGATGTTAGAGCAATGATAACACATTGATAACAGAAGGAAACATAGAGGTGTTAAACATTGAATCTTCCCCTAAATGGGGGGGAACTCTGATTGAAGAAGAACAGGAAAACGTTGAGATAGAAGATATCGCTTCCACATCAGCTGCAAATCTAGAGATTCCTGCACCACGGAGGAAAAGAAGGAGATCAAAAGAAGAGATACATGCATCACCACCAATAAGAAGAAAAATAACCAGGTTAGTTACAGCAACTGAAGTAGCATAGGAAACATGGGCAACCCTAGAAGCACATATTGAATTCCCCATTTGGAGACCCAAAGCAAATGATGCCCCATAGGAATCGGCTGCAGAAGAACCTCAAATTGAGGGACTTCTATACGAAAATCATCTATTAAAAGGGGAATTACAATCACTTCATAAAGAACTAGAAAATTGGAAGGAAGCATGAAGTAAGAAGGTAGAAAGGAAGCTGCACACACTGGTTGAAGCTGTAGACCGATTAGAAGGATCAGCTCATGCCGAGGATGGTGAGGAGGAAGAAAGAGTGGTCTACCCTGTGTGTGGAGAAATATTTAACCAGTCAGGCTACAAAGTCATAGTTCATGCCTTTGTGACACAACAACCTGTACCTGCAGTTGTGGAAGAACAAGGACATGAAGCATCGAATATAGAAGCAGGGGATGCAGAAATGATCCCTGGTACAGAAAAGGGGGAAAATGAACAATTACAGTCACAGCCAATAGAAGAGGGATAATCTGATTGGAAGGATGGTGAAGCTCCCCAAGAGAAACTCCAGGAAAGGGAAGTATTAGATAAACAAGGTGCTAATATACAAGAACCAGCATTTTCGAATATTCCTGTTGAAGTTGCCACCCAAATTGGGATAGATGAACCAGACGCTGGAATTATTCCTGATTTTAGTGAAGAAGTCTGTGCCATGACTCTTGAACCGTCCCAGGGCACAGAACTAATATAAATGGAACCCCAGCAGCAGGATGATGATGAAGTTGAACAGGGTGCTGATACACAAGAACCAGTATCCCTAAATATTCTCGTTGAAGTTGCCACCTGAATGGGGGTAGATGAACTAGAGGTTGAAAATATTCCTGAATTCAACGAAGTAGTCTGCGCTATGACTCCTAAACCGTCTTAGGACACAGAATTAATAGAAACAAAACCCCAACATCAGGAAAATGAGTAAGTTAACTAGGATGTTGTCACACAAAAACCAACATCCCTAGAAATTTCTATGGAGATTCTCAAGCAGCAAGAAGAAATCAATCCCAAAATGGATATAATTCCTAATTTGGATTTAGGGGAGGATGAACAAATGCAATCATAATCCTCGGGGGACACTGAAATATTTGAAGAACAACTCCATATTGCAAAAGACATGGAAGAAACTCTACAACCCCAACAACATGAAGAAATAGAAGGGCAGGGCTCTGTTACACAAGAACTAGTGACCTTCCATCCCCCTATGAAAGTTGTAGCTGAAAATTAGGCAGATGGGGAGATCAAAATTTAGGAAGAGATTGTCACACAAGAACCAACACCTTCACAATTAGTTGCTAAGGTTTCTATAGGAGAATTCCAAGGAGAGGATGTTGTTACATAAGAACCAACATCCCTAGAAGTTGTTTCAGAGGCACCTATGGTTGAAGATGTTGCAGGAGAAATTCAAGGAAGAGATGCTGTTACACAAGAACCAGCACCCCAAGAAGTGATTTTAGAAGTATCCAGGAAGGCAGTACAGGATGTTCAAATGGGAACACCAGATGATAAGGTATGGACTCAACTTCCTCAAAATTTTGTCAATTTGGATTCTGATAATGAAGAACATGCTGATGATGAAGAAATCCTGAGGCTGACAAAAGAACTATCAATCCTAAGAATAGAAGTGAGGAAGTGGAGGAGTTGGGTGGAGAGGTATCAAGAAGGGATGGTTTCCCTTGCTGAACATAGGAATACCATCAGGGAATTGAAGGAAAGATGGGCACAAGAACTCATGTCCCAAAAACTCTGTGGGGAAGAATTACAGAAGGAGCTAAAGGAGCTGAAAAAGTTCAAGTCCATGTAGGTGGAAAAATATCAGCTATATACTCTTCTCAAGAATTGTTGGGTACCATAGTACCATCCTCCTCTTACCCTGTGTTTTTATTTGAGCAGTTCATTTGGTTTAAACTGAGGTATGTAAAAGAAGGGAGACCGTATGAAATAGCGACCTCAGCTAAATTCCTGGAAACATTTCTGGAAAGTGACTTTGAAGAGAAAAACTTGCTTTGTGAGATTTATTTGCATGAGTTGACTTGTCCCTTGGATCGCCATTTGAATCCTATCCCTTTCTCAGGTGATGTTCTACTGATGGATTTTGCATCCTTTGTTAGCAATCATGTTCAGTGGGAAAGATCCTTCCAAAATTTATCTCATAATGAGTCCCACTCTAACCTTTGGATTTGAAGCAAACCTCAAAACCCTCATCTTCTCCTTACTCATCAACAAGATGTAATCTCATGTCCCATCCAAACTCAACGGATAATGGAACTTCAAGAAAAGGTTATTTCTACTTGTGTCAGCTAAATTTCCAAGCATCAACAATTGGATTTGGAAGGTAGCCAACACAGATGGCAGGTTTCCTCTTCAACCTTGAGAAATAGAGATCCCTACTGTTACAGGAATTTTAAACATGCACTTTCTAGGGTTGAGGGATATGTTGGATGCATGAAGGAATGTGGAGCTAATTGGCTGGGACTCAAATTCAAATTTCCTCTCATCTGGTGGCCAACAAAACCATACAGGGAAGAATTCTCATTAACAAAGGCAGAAGAGCATATGTGTTGGAGATATTGGGTTGTCCATAAGAGATCTTGGAAAAATAGGGAATGCATGAATTCCCGTATAACTTTTGTTCTCTCCATGAACGAAGTACAATGCCAAATTGATATTCAGACTAATGGAGGTTGTTGCATGGGGAAACGAAACAGGACAGTTGGGGGGAGATGTTGGGCCCATAAATGACCCCTTTTGACCACCTTTATCTACCTCTTTTTGCCTCATCCTACTCTATTATGTACACTAAACATATTTTTTTCTTCACTCAGTCCCTTAATTCATACAGGTATGGTTAATCATTTCCTTATTTTATTAATGCTTAGGATTGTTGTCATCAGGGCTTTACATCTTGAATTATGCTAACATATGGTGGTTTTATAAAGATAATTCGAGATGGGATAAACATGCTAAGAGAGGGATGAACATTTATTGCTGAGATGATCGGCATCCATTTTGTCGTTTCCCAAAGAACGCGGTCAAATGATACTATTCCACGCAAGCTGTACAAAGGTAGCTACAACAAGCTGCAATAGATTCAGAGGCAACAGTGTGCTGCTGCTCAAGAATAGCTGTAATCCATGGAGTACCTTCTCGATTGATCATGATCATCATTTCTGGATCGAGTAACAAACTTCCTATATTTTCTGCTTCCATCTTGCCACGGCTGTAACAACTTATTGTAATTGGGGCAGCTTGAAGATCATAGATCTTCATGGCTGCCCGATAATAGTGGGAAGATGTTATGATTGTAATTGTATAAATATTGGGAACTATTCCGAGCCAGGGTTGAAAAATTAATCAAATTTATTGTATAAGCTGTGACTGAGTTCGTGTGATCATCTGCCATTTTAATATAAGGAGTTTGATTCTTCAGATCTCGATGTTCTAATGTGTTCTACTTCCAGCATCTCTGTGGGAAGGCTGGGCCCACCTTCCCATAGGGACTGCTGAGTTAATTAGGTATTTTATTTATTCTATTGTGTGGTTTTGATTTTGTGATAAATCCCTTTATTTAAAGTAAGTTACAATAGTCATTGATTTGTTGTGTGTTCATTTGAATGATCAGTAATTCCATCGCCTGTAAACTGCAGTGGTGCGGTGTGATAGTTGAATGTGTAGGTTAACTTTCTCTTATGCAACTGTGTGATAGCTGTGACAGCCTTGTTCATCCCTAGTTCTTTCAATTGTTGTTTTGTTTAGATCCTTGCAGTTTATTCCTTCACATTTATAATTATAGAATTTAATTCCTGTACTTTTCATTCCTAGATTAAATCAAATTAAGATAGTTGAGATGGATCTTTAGATGTTTATTTCTACAATCTTAACTTTCTACAAAAGTAATCTAGATGTTTATTTCTTGAATCTTTTAATTCTAGATTAAGGATTGTAAGAAGGCATTTGTGATTGCATTCTTAATGAGGTAATCTAGATTAAGTAGATTATGGGATGAGTTCAGCTGAACAGGAAAGTAGGGTCATTCATTTACAGTATCAACTACTTAGTGTTTAAAGCATATACAATGCACATTATCCTTGAAATAAGATACTTCCCTGGGTTGAAAATTTATATTGAACACTCTGTATGTTGGCTTTAATTAACTTGCATATAGGGTGCCCGACATTTTGGCACCGTTGTCAGGGAGGATAATTATTAGACACCGTAGCAGTTGCATCCCGTAATTATATTTATTCATTCTCCTTTAGTGAAAATTATCAGTGATGGATTGTTTCTGAAAATGAGTCCTTAAGTATGAAGGTACTGGGGGCTGCAGATAGTATATTATTTGGACCAGTACGAATGAGTGACATCTTTGGTAGAGTGATTTACTGCCTGTGCTCATCTGTGGATCATGGTACTATAAGAAACTATGAAATTGCAATGCATAAAGACTCCCCGAATGGAAGTGAAAATGTTCATGATGATGTGTGAAAAAAGATTATGTTCCTGCTTAATTTTTCGTTGATTAATCATTTTTATTCAAGGACGATTAATTTTCTTCTCTCATTGAAAACACTATATTTCATTGCGTGAGAAGACAATTCTTATCTATGCAAGGAGATTTTCAACTTGGTACTCATTGGATTCCATATTCAAACTCATATTGGATTGACCGGAATAGAAAAAATGATTTCCATAGGTGAAATTCACTCTCATTTTCTATTGTTTTTGTTGGTAATAACTCCCGATTCGATTCTATTCATGGCTGAAACATTTATTTATACATTACAATGTGGCAGTTGAGAACCAGCCTTTTCACCTTCATATCTATTCATATTCCTATTTATTATTTATTTACAATAATCCCGACGGATTATTCTAACAATCCCCCTCTTAATCCGAAGGGGTGTTCGTAAGTCCGAG
>LPNX010400660.1:554521-764768 GCA_001517045.1 Pseudotsuga menziesii
GGCAATCCATGCATATTTAGTCGAATGGTGCACATTCCCTTTGGTTTAATACTTGACTTATCTGCAAAGTAAACTATGCCATCTATTGTTTCATTCAGTTCTTCAAAACAGTCTTTTCTAAATGTCATATGTGATGTTGCACCAATATCAAGCAGCCAACAATCTTTATAAGATGAAAGGGAAGTCATTTCATTAATTCCAAGATTACAATGTGAAACAATACAAGAATTAGAAGATTTACTAGCATCTTGGTCATCTTTCTTCTAGTTGTGCTTGTCTTTGATGGAGTCCCACAAAGCCCAACACTGATCTGATGTGTGCCCATTCTTTCCACAACGTTTGCACTTTGATCTTTTTCTGGAGTTGTTTCTGCCGCCTCTACCTCTCTTGCTACAATCTCCCTTGGAAGGGTCTTTGGATTGGTCTTTGCCAGCTAGGGCAGCACCAATACTAGATGCCAAAGAGTGCATCTCTAATCTGGAAACTATAACTTACAGAATGCTTTAGAAAAAACATATGGGATGCAGGTTTAGATTCCTGCTCCTTTACATATTACAATATGATTCTAGATAATTTTGCAGCTTATCAAATAATTTTGTAGCTTATCTATATCATTAATTCTAGAGTGCTATTACATGAAAATTACATTTCAAATGCAATCATACATCAACAAAATATCTTGTAGCAGACTTGTTTGAAGTAGCACAACGTGGACTCTTCAATGGTAGGTTGTATCTTTGATGAAGTCGCAACACTCTACAGAGAAGAGATAGACCCCAACTCTGACTGGACAAGGTAGCTTGCAGCAGCTTGAAGAACTTGCAGGAAGCTCCACACAAGCAGCTTCAAGAACTTGCAGGCAGCTTCACTTAGGCAGCTCCAGGAACTTGCAGCAGTAGAAAAATTGCAGGCAGCTCCACTCAGAAAATTAGGGTTTCCACCCTACAGAGGACGCATCAGTATTCAATAGCTCCAACGTACAATAGTCTTCAACATACAATAGTCTTCAATGCAATATATATGTCAGTCTCAATGCATTAGTCCTCAACGCATAAGTCTTCAGCACATCTTCAACGCAGGCTGTAGCAACACAATCTAACGCAGTCTTCAGCACTCGGTCTTCAACGCAGGCTGTAGCAACACAATCCTCAAGTAAATCTGAAAGATACTTTACTCCAAAAATATTCAATGCAGTCTTCAATTTATATTACTCTTCAACGCAGTCTTCATAACACCACACTTTGAGTGGACACAGCAACATTCTCGGGCTCATACAGCAGCCATATCATACATATGAGCAATATTTACAAACTTTAGGTTTTATGCACTTCCACCGGAAAAACTAGGGTTTTTCTTCCTCCACGCTATTTCAGCGTTCAAGGAAGTCTTCTCCATGCAGGTCGCAGCTCCACGATTCTCAGGCTCTCAGGCTCTCCACGTAGTATCCAATGCTCCATCATTCTCTCCACGCAGCAGTCTCAGGCTTCACACAGTATAGCAAGGATGAGGTATTCAACGCTGGTCTTCACGAAGATAAGAGGGCAGTCGCACTCCACGCTCTCATTGACAGCACCATCAACATAGTCATTGGTTTTGAACGAGCCTGGTTCTCATTGCCATATTGCTCAGCCTCGCTTAGTAAATAAATCATACAATTAAATGTACCCAGCTTCAAAAGAGAGCCGGGATCAAGGCAGCCACCAATCTCAATGTAGCGATTGCAATCACGATTCAATACTCAACGCAGTTATTGCAGTCTCAGCGCAGTCAGCTCAACGATACTCCAAAAATTAGGTTTTATGCACTGGCAACAATAGTCACGCATGTGATACCAATAATCAACAGGCAGGCTCTTCCAAATAGCATTCTCATATAGCATGTTGACCAACAGATGTAGAAAGAGAGAACCGAACAGGTTTCAAGTCCCATCCATGAATTTGATCAAAAACATAAATTCGACGACCCAATCTGAAAGAAAGAGTGTATTCTCTTCAATCTCTTCACAATGAAGTCTTCAGTGCAGTATTCAATACAGTAGATATGTGATATATCAGTCTCCAACCAACAGATATACTCAAATATACTCAACGCAGCAGTAATAGATCACAGAATGCAGCATAAACAATAGAAGATGAATGGAGAGCATGGTTACAACTTAGGGTTAGGGTTTCCTCTACAAAATCGCAGCACAAGAATAACACATACAAATGAATGCACATAGGCTGGGAGAGGAGAAATGCAGAGGGCAGACTGGCGATGGGCAGGCAGTCTGGCGATGGGCAGGCAGTCTGGCAATGAATGGACAAAGGGCAGAATGTAGGTCTGGCAAGCATACAAGCTGCCAGGACTGAAATTTAACAGCAGGAGTTATGGAAGGAACCCGCTCTGATACCACTTGTTGGTAATAACTCCCGATTCAATTCTATTCATGGCTGAAACATTTATTTATACATTACAATGTGGCGGTTGAGAACCATCCTTTTCACCTTCCTATCTATTCATATTCCTATTTATTATTTATTTACAATAATCCCGGCGGATTATTCTAACAGTTTTTGCAGGTTGAGCAAATAAGGGGGAACGAAGTAAAATTGATTCTATAGCCATGCTTTTGGTAAGCCTGTCATGCTTGCAAATAAAATTTATGTGCATTATTCTTATAGTTCTAATTACACACTAAATGTTTTTCTTTTTTTATTGTTTTGTTTGCAGAATTTTGGCACAGAGAAGAATTTTCAACTTTCAATTCATTTTATTTTTTATGTTTTGGTTTTATTTGCATCCTAAAAACAAAAATTCCAAATTGATATAAGACAAATTAAAATGATTTTTTTTTATTTTTTATTTTTTTTATTTTAGAAAATGGAGGACTCAATTCAAAGGAAAAAATTAAAGCATTTTTACATCATTATTTTTCTTGAAAATGTTACAAACATCCTAATTTCTAATCCTCGATATCGTACAAAGTGTAGAGGAGAGAATACTTATTCAAAAACTAAAACTAAAACTGAAAATGACATTGTTTTATTGATTATCCTACCTATTCTATGCTAATTGGAAATTAAAAATTAACTACGTGTAAGCATATTTCTGATATAACCATTCACACAATATTAATAAAAATATAGACATTTTCAAATTTTCAAATGAAAAATTAAAATATATAGGAATGTGTGAGACTAGTTGTTGAAACTGCAAATTAATGAAAAAAAAAACTAATCTAACCTGGTATTTACTTGAAACCATTGTTCAATGAAACTTTCATAAGCTTGACATAAATTCTGGTTTAGATCATGTGAAATCCATTCTTCATCTTCCTCGATCTCCTACTTGCATAATTGCTCCTTATTTCATATAAAATATTCTTCTTTCTCTTCAGGAGAAGGGGTTAATTTTTTAGTCGCTGTCAAGATCTCCGCTTCCCGAGAGGAGGAGATCCTGGCTTTTGTGAGGATACGAGTGATTTGTTCTACACTTAAGTGTATCATTAAAATCATCTTGTTGGTATTCTTGTACATCCATGTAGATCAAATAAAAACATCAAAACAAATTGAAATCTAAAATCTAAAACTATAAAAACTAATGGCAAAAATAAAATCACTCTTGCAGAAAATTAAACACACATGTATAAACACAAATAACATACTTAAAAGACAAAAATAAACCAACTTAGAAACCATGAGAAATCAAAACTAGTGCATAATGAAATCAATCCAAACTTCCAACTACAAAAATGTAAATGCAAAATAATAATAGATAAAGGCGCACTTGAATAAAAAACCAAATTTGCATAAAACAAATACTCTATCTTGCAGGAAAAGTAAACAATTTGTAGAAAAATAGACACTCTTACATGAAAAGTAAATCACGCCTGCAAATATGAAACATATTTACATTCAAAGGTAACAACAAGGATTTGGGTAGACCCAACAAAGTGAATGCATCAAGTTGTTACACCACATAAATTCTGCAGTGAAGTCATCCTTGCATCTTATCATTTCCTATCCCCCTTTCTATGTAATATAAAAACTATAATATTTGATACCCTTTTAGAACCTCCCCGACAAAGGTGCCAAAATGTTGAGCGAAATATATGATAGTAATTTCAACATAAATTATCAATCTAGGAAGATCGTAAACTTATGAGTTACAGGAAAAATATATCCAGGGTCAGAGTAACAATAACTTAATCTAACATTCCGTGCGACTAAAATTGAAAACAAATGCGACTGGAATAAAAAACACATGTGATTGAAATCAAAAACATGCGACCAACTTAATCTAAGAAAACACTTGCGACTGGAATTGAACCTAATTTACGAAAGTAGGAAATGATATGAAAATAAATCTAATATAGAAAAGATGAAAATGCATGAAATAAACTAATATAAATCAATCAACATTTGACATGTGAGCTCACATAAAATCGACACTACTAATGCATAGTAAAGAAATCAATATCAACATGGAGAAATGAAAATGTTTGTATTAACCATCAATCCATTACATAGCAATCCATGAAAAACTCTCAAAAGATGTAAATTATTTCTCTACTTCCACACCACTAAAGAGGCCTCCTCCCAAATGAGGAGAGAGCACTCTTATTTATACATGAGTTGCTTTGAAAAGAGCAAAATGTAGATCCACTTTTCTCTCAACCTATTTTCCATAACTACACAATATTTATCCCTTCAAATCCTCAGAAATACTCTCACAAATCCTTAATATTTATGAAAATAAACTCCACCCATATCTTCATGATTTTCCTCCTTTGAATATACTTGAACAATTATCCCAAATATTCTTAAAATATTCAAAGCTCGAAGATGAAATTCTAATTTGAGGATAGGTGGTGATTTTTGACCTTGTTAAAATCTTCAAATAGTCATGTAATCATCATAAAACTCATCCAACTTTGAGATATAATGAAAACATGTTAATTTTATTAATATTTAATCATAAATTCTCTCAAAATACTTGAAAATAAACAAATTGGAAAATAACAAGGCAGCCCATATTTATTTATGAAAACAACATAAGGAATGGTTAATGGAGTGATGAATAGGGATGAGTGTAAGGAATAGTGAAGGGAAAATGGGATGAAAATACGACATTTGGGAAAACAAACATAAATCTTACAATCGCTCAAGACAATTTTTGTTATGGATTGATCATATTATAGGGTATTCAAAATGAATCATAGAGTTCCAAAAGTCATTCAAATATGTTGTGATTTGTGATGATGTGGTGCAGAACATTGGGGGATTTCATATTTCAACATATGGCCACTTGAATGGGAAGGGACACATGTTCATTAGAGGAAATTTCAATTTAAAATGGGCCTTCCAAGAATAATACAAATTCCATGTCATCATGTACTAGCCAATCAAAATGTTTTAAAATTCAAGAAGGGAGCACCTCTTAAACAAATTTTTAATATAAATTTGGGGATAGGTATTATAAAAAAAACTACTTTTTTGTTCGTATTTTCGACATATCTCCTTGTGTGTTTACTCAATTTTGATCAGGAGAGCTTGTTGGATGCATAATTAAATTACTGATCCAACGAGTACCCACTAGACATACTTTTGATGGGCACCGCTACCTCAAAAACAAGAAATACCTGAAAAATGTGATGATGTCAAAAATACGAACAAAAAAATAGTTTTTTCTTTTCTTCCTCCAAAATTAATAAATATTATTTTATTAATTTTCCTTAGGAGGCCCATTTTGAGTTGAAATTTCCTCTAATTATTTCATACATAATGAACCTTGGTAAATTATACATAGCAATACTCCTAGGAATCAAGTATTAGATATCAAATGGAGCAGCAAGGCAAAATTTCTGGGAACGACTATTTAACTAATCAACTTCCAACACCTATTTTGGCCAAATGAAGATGAAGTTTGAAAAAAAAAGAGGATTTTCCTCAACATGGGATCATTTAAAAAATCCTCTTTCTGTTTCTTCACAGGTGTTATAGTTGGGAGAATCAAAGTGATATTTCAGTGCCTTTTTTCCTAGATTTTAATTTAATGTTTTAATCATTAATTGCAAATGCAGATTCTAAAACATGTCCTTATGTTTGTAACTATTTCTATTTTTGGGAAAACAGTTAGATTTAGAAATAGGATTCTGGGTAGTGATGGCTTTTATATATAATAAGATGTAATAAATAGAATTAGGGTTGGACTCTCAATAGGAGAGGAGCTCTTTTTTTGTAATTGTTTCAATTTTTGAAGATGAATAAATTTGGAGAGAAGAAATGTTGAAAACTTTCCATGGCATAGATTCTTGTGCTATCACTTTTCTCAGTAAGTGACATTATATGTGATTGTTGTTTTCCAATTTACCACTCCATTTTGTATCTTCTTTCATGTTTGAGTAAGGGTTTTATGGACTATAGTTCATATTTGATGTCCAAGTTCATTGATTCAAACATTTAAATATTTTTTGCTAAAGTTTTTACAGAACTCACCCTAGTCAGGTTTTTTGTTTTAATGGATTGTCTTCCTGTGTTTGCTAATCAACCTAAAAATTCCTCAAGTATGAGGAAATGGTGTCTACCCTACCTCTCTCATGTTATTTTCAAACCCCAATATCTTGCAACTCAAACCAGTATCTAATTATTGAATCCATTGACCAATGGTCTCTTTCAAGTTTGTCCTGCCAAATATTTGAAAAACAAATTGTCCTTCTCAGAAATCAGACCTTGTGAGTGTTCTTGTTGAATATCCCAAGTGAGAAAGTTTCAAAATTATTGAGAGATCCCTCTCTAGCTGTATAAGGTCAGAATAGAATTTAAAGTGGTTTTGTAGTTACCTCAGGGTTTCCATGATACAACCCAAGGAAAATATGAGTGATAACACTTTTAACCAACTATTGAACACTTAGTTAACATGCTAACTTAAGTTTCATTAGTGCTTCACTATTAATGCCATGATGCACAATTTCTATTATTGACTTTTGCATGGATCTCTTTAATTAATTGATGCATGCTAATTGATTAACATTGAGCTCTTCTTTACTTAACTAATTACATTCATTAATAGTTCAATTGATGCTTTGAATAAGGCATTGTTAGAGATATAATCCACCTTGGTACCATGATCATACACCTAGGAAGCATTTCATTAGATTCTATGCTTTATTCCATGGTCAAGGCTTAGGAAAATTGATCATTTACTGATAGTTGAGGTGCTCCAATTTGACCATTTTGATAGTTGAACCACTCCAAGTTGATCATTCTAACAACCAAGGAACCCTCATTGATGGCATTACTCTGCTGGTGCACTCCCCCATCCCCAAATTCGGGGATATGTTTGACCATAGGAATTAGTGTGTCTTTGTGATGTTTTTTGGCCTTCCTTGAGCATTTATTGCCTCCTAGAGCCACTCCAACTCACCCATGCCTATAATACCTTCATTTATGATCCAACATGCATCACCCTCGTTCACACTTGCATTCTAACCATTTGGGATAAACTAGGAAGCTGATTGGTCCACCTAAGGGGTTTGAGGGTCAAATCATGGGATGAAACTTGTATGCATCCAGTTGACCTCCAAGGCCTCGTGAATTTTTCCTATTTTAATATAAACATGATCCAGACATATTTACATTTTGGACAGTAATAATAAAATTAGTTATTGACTACATTTGTGCATGGTATTTTCACTCTTTCTGTTGTTTTGTGCATAATTTGTGTGTGATATTGAATTGAGAGAATCTCCTTGGATCTTAGATCCTATTGTGAACCAATTATCACATGGTATTAGATATATTTGGATCTGCAAATCAAATCCAAAGTGTGTGAGTTGATGTTTGAGGGATTTTTCAGATAGATTTGAGTGTTTGCATTGCAGGTACATTCAATAGTTTGTCACCTAGTGCGCAAGCACAAATGGATCAAACTCATGTATTGTTGACCCCATTAAACTATTTGGAATGGAAGGTTGAAATGGTGATCCATCTGAGCTGAAAATGATTGCAGAGGGTCACCGTGGGGACTGAAGTCGAACCCAACTTTGATGTGGAGAAATCGAACTTGTTCAACAGGATTGATGAAGTGTTTGGAATGCTTTGTCTAAGCATTTCGAGAGACTTAATCTTCCATGTAGATAGTCTATCAACTCCCAACTAATTATGGCTCAATATTGAGGCATTTTTCAGGAATACTAATGAGATGAGATTTCACAGCTCAAAAATGAGCTAATCTCATTAAGTCCAGCTCACTTTGAGACAATCCAAGACTTCTTTACCGAGCTCAAATCGTTGTTGCTTCAACTGAAACAATGTGGCATAGAAAAGAAGGAGGATCAACTCATATTTTCCATATTTTTGAATCTAGGTCCAGAGTACTCAATTTTTGTTCCTACATTCCACTCGAGTAAGCTTACAGCTGGAAACTGACGCATGCCTTCACTGGCTGACTTCATGGAGTCATTAACTCAAGATATAGAAAATCTAGTGAAAATGGGCACCATCAAATCCAGTAAGGATCAATCCCTTGCATTAGGAGTTTCTAATCCATCCAAAGTAAAGAAGAAAGCTAAGTATTCGAAGAAGCAAAATAATACGAAGCTAGACAAACCCAAATATTCAAATCGGGGTTTGAATCCTTGCATGGACAAAGACAAGAAGAATAAAGAGAAGAACAAATTCACTTACTATCATAAGGAATAGAATCCAAAGATTCCATGCGTGAAAAATACCATATACATGATGCCACAACTACTTGAGAAGAAAAACATCCCACTGCTTGAGGCCACAAGGAAAAAGGATGGTGGTTCAAGCTCAGACAACAAGGAGAGGTTCCATGAATTGGTTGCTAGTTCTGGAAAATATTATTCCTTCATCATAGATTTAGGATATTCCAAAAATATGGCCTCCATACTCGACCATGTATTCTCATAGTGGTCCATCCATTCGCATGGGTGATGATTCAGAGATCCAATCCAAAAGGATTGACATGATCGATCTTAAAGATGGGTACTTCAATAATTTTTTGTTTGTTTCTGATATAGTAGTGAACCTACTGTCACTTGATCAAGTGAAACACACTGGTGAATCCAAGAGAGTAACATTTACTTCAGAACCAATGGAGATAGCAAAAATATCTAGAAACAAAGTGGTGACATTGGGGTTTAATGATCATAATGAAGAATGTACAAATTATCCCATTTATTCCCTTACTCCCAAGGGGGGGTGTTAGAGATATAATCCACTTTAGTACCATGATCATACACCTAGGAAACATTTCATTAGCTTATATGCTTTATTCCATGGTCCAGACTTAGAATAAATGATCATTTACTAATAGTTGAGGTCTCCACTTTGATCATTTTGAAAGTTGAGGAACTCCAGGTTGATAATTCTAATAACCCATGCTCCCTCATTGATTACCTGATTGTCTTGGTGTGCCCCCCCATTCCTAGATTCATGGATATGTTTGACCATAGGCGTTAGTGCATGTTTGTGGTGGTTTTTTGCCTTTCTTGAGCATTTATTTCCTCCTAGAGCCACTCCCAATTACCCATGTGCTCACCCACTCCTAGAATTCCTCCACTTATGATAAATCATGCCTCGCCCTCATTCACACTTGCATTCATGACCGTTTGGTATTATTATGAAGTTGATTGGTCCACCTAGGGGGGTTTGAGGGTCAAATCATGGGACACCACTTGTATGCATCTATATGGCCTCGAAGGCCTCATGGTTTTTCCCTATTGTAATATAAACATGATCCTAACATATTTACATGTTGGGAAGTCATAATAAAACTATTTATTGACTACATTTGTGTATGTTATTTTCACTCTTTCTGATATTTTGTGCATAATTTGTCTGTACTATTGAATTGTGAGAATCTCTTTGCCTCATATATCCTACTATGAATCAATTCTCACACGAAATGATTGAGGAATTCATATTTTCGTGAATTTTTATAACTTGATTCCACTCAAACATTTACATGGGAAATTCGAATCCTCTTTCTCAATACTTTATCTCATTATCATTAATTAATTGATGCATGGTCCATATGTGTATTATTTATCCATATTATCATATCATACTCAGAAAAATTATTCCGTACATACTGATGATCATATATATTACCCCGGATCATATAGTCATATTCTAACTCAATTCACTCTAGGGGTAGCTAAGCCTTAAAGGAGACTTATAGCACTCAGTGACCAGGAAGAACAATATATTTTATAGTATAACCATATGAATTGGTACAACATAATTCCATCTCCATAATTGGAGATCTTCTATGAGAATCATTGACTTGATATTACACAAGTCTAGACATGATACAACACAAGTCTAGACTTGATATAACACAAGTACATAATCTTGATATAACACAATACCAGTATTGATACAACATAAGACTCCAATCTTGATACAACACAAGATTCCAATATTGATACAACAAAAGATCGTAGTACATGAATCCCAACTCAATAGATGAGGACATAGATAGTTCTTGATACAACACAATGTCTTGAATTGATACCACAAAAGTCCCTAACTAGATACAACACAAGTATTGGAGAATGACTCCTAATGATGTACAAACAACACTAATTTATACTTTCAATCATTGTGGCCATTCATTTTTCTACTAGAAGAACACTTATTATTTCCTTCAATTATACATTTTCGCCTACGCAGACTACGGTATTTGTTATATGGCCTTGAAATATTTGTCTTATATCAACTATGTTAAGGTTTGTGCACTTTATACATACATCCTTTCACACTTTTACTCTATAGTTTTGATGTTTTCAACTACTTCCCTTGTTGTCTTTTCTCTGTGCTCTCTCTCCTTAGGTGGGGTACTTAGTGCCATTCTTTCCTCCAAGTCCACAATATTTTATTGAAATCATTGAATGGATTCAAGTCTTATATTCGTCATACTTTCTTCCTATAATATATCTACTTCCATAGGTAATTTTGGTAGGTTTCCACAGACTTGTTCTACTTCCTTTTTCAAATTCTCAGTCTTTTCTTCAACGTCCTCTTTTCCATGAGTAGATTATTAATTTCTTCTTACAGTGGTTCCTTAACTACAAGTGCTTTAGTCCTTTCTATTGTTGTCACATCTACACATACCTATATTTCCTTTGCCACACCCTATTGCAATGTATGTGACACATATGTTGGCATATGTGATAAAACCATCTCAATTGAAGTTACAGTTAGTGCATGTTCTTGCATTTTTGGTGTAGGAAACTCTGAAAATCCTAGTGTTATTTTCAATCTTCTTCTTTTGGTTGATGTGATGGATGGTTGAGAGGCCATATTGTCTGGACTTGTACTTTCTATATTCTCTTCCACAATGCTTTTAGATGTGATTTTTGCTGCTTCCACTAGTTGTCGTGTTAGAAAAATAGGATTGCATAGAAATACTAATTAAAAAATTAAATAAGATTCAAATATTAAACACATTACAAGAGATACACAAATATAAACCTGGTTCACCTAAGATGGGATACGTACACACAAAAAATGTTAGTCCTTTATTATTATTTCGTCTACCAAAATGAAGGGATACAACTTGCAACAACCCTGCTGCACTTCTCTTCACTCTCTCACAGTATCTCTCTCGCAATCACGAAAATTGTTGTACAATACTAAAATACAATGCATAACCGTATTACAATGATTTCCTTTCATAGGAGAATTACCATGGAAAAGTACTATGGGTCACCCAATACCATGGGTATGAAAACTGTTGGTCAACAAACATCCCAAAAAATTTCATTCAGGAGATTCACCCCTGAACCCCCATTGGGAAACCGTTGGCCCCTAGACCCCCCATCCCGGGAAATTACCCCCTCATACCCCCACAGGGGGATGATGTCCCTCCACACCCCCATATAGGATGTGTGTACTGTAAAATTGGGGTACAAACACAGCTGATTAATAACATCTCTAAATATGGAAGATCGGGATCCACAACCAACAATCTCCCACTTAGAGACGAATCACAAAAACTCTACCATTGTTGCACTTGTTGGAATATGATATGAACTTTGGAATTGGAAAATTTATATTCTTTACCTTCATGCTTGAAGGCCAACTCCAACCAAGCAGGAACTCATTTTCTCTCTGGTTACTACCTTTGTCGACATGTCTACAGGATTCTGGCTAGTATAGGTCGTTTCCAACTTTAACAGTTCATCTTCCATAATATATATTATGAAATGGTACTTTAGTTGTATATGTTTAGTATTCGAATGAAAGGATGAGTTATTTGCAATATGAATGTCACTCTTCCTGTCACTATAGAACCTGATATTATCCTGCTTATTACCCAATTCCTCCATGAACCTTAACCAAATAATCTCTTTACTATCCTATGTAGCAGCAACATACTCTGCTTCTGTTGTTGAAAGTGCAACAACCTTTTGCAGTTTAAAAATCCAAATTATTGTTATTCCACACAATAAATACATACCCTAGGGTGCTTGTTGGTGAATTATATGTCAATTTTCTTAATATTAAATTGTCATCTAGAGCATCGTAGATTTAATGGTGTAAGCACAATATATGCATGACTAGAACCTAACCCAACCTATTCTTATTGACTAATATAAATTCCGACAAACACACTTATAAAGTGATTTATATTCTAAATGATCTTATACTCAAAATGCACCCCACACATACATTTAACAACACAACCATAACATTACAAAACTACTTCACATGTATTAACACATATTAGATACATCATTTTTTAACAAATTAACACCAATATATATATACATGACAAAATACAAAATAGATTAAATTAAACAAGCACTATGTAAAACACTTTACCTTCATGAACAAACTACAAATACAAAATACAAACTAAATTAAATACAAGCTAAACACACTAACTACAAATACAAAATACAAACTAAACACACTATGGAAAATACTTTACCTTTATGAACATGAGAACACTTAAGTTACATGAAACATTGAATTGGAAACCATATACTCCACTAGTAAGATAATTAGCTTATAAAAATTTAATCAAATATCATGATAACAATAATTCGGAAATGGATTTACTTATGAGATAAACATCTGAGACCTTTAGATTAACGTTAATGATTAGAATTTCATACCAATGTTGAAAGAAAATGGATTAGATGAATTTTATGCTATGGATTAAGAATGGTATTGATGACAGGAATGGAAACACAATTAATTGGTGAATGAAGAGGAGAAAAGGTGAAATTGTAGTGAATTAAAGAGGGGGCATGGAATGGTTTGCAGAAGTGACAGATTGGGAACAAAACCATCCAAGAACAAAACACATAAATGGACCAACTATTATAATGGAAATAAAATTTTATGATCAAACGAAACTTTTTACAAATAAGGAGTGTATTATGAATCTTTTTTTAACAAACCGAATCCATAAATTGAATAGGAACCTTGGACATGTATTCTATATCCCTATGTGTCTTGGGACACATATCCTTACTTTGTTTGAAATGGATGGCCAAAGGTGTACTAACTATTTTTGCATTCTTCATTCTAAACCTCTCAAACACCTCTTCTATGTACTATTCTAAGACAATGTCAATTTGCAATTTTTCATCTATCTTGTTATTCTCATACCAAGAATTTGCTTTGAAACACCCAAATCCTTCATCACAAATGATTTAACTAGTTTCTTTTGAGCACATTTATATCTTGCATGTTAGACCCTGCAACAAGCATGTCATCCACATACAATGACAATATAACATATCTTCCATTATCTAGCCTCTTGAAATAAAAACAGTGGTCATAATGGAATCTACTATAACCTTGTTCTGTCATAAAGTTACTAAATTTTAAATACCACTTCCTTGGAGCTTATTTCAGGACATACAAACTCTTCTTCAACTTGAAAACCAAATTATCTTTCCCTTTGACCTCATACCCTTGTGGCTATTGCATATAAATCTCGTCCTCTAAATCCCACGGAGAAAGGTTATTTTTACATCTAATTGTTCAAGATGAAAATCCTCTACTTCCACTAGACTTAAAATAGTTCTAATTGAAGCCAGTTTAATAACATGAGAAGATATTTCATCAAAGTATATACATTTCTTTTATGTAAATTGCTTTACAACAAGTTTATCCTTGTACCACTTCTTACCTCCATCTTCTTCCTTCAACCTGTAAACTCATATATTTTGCAATGCTCTATTTCCTGTAGGAAACTCAACAAAATCCCAAGTCTGGTTTCTTATCAATGAGTCCATCTCCTCATCCATTCCTTGCTCCCACTTATTTTTAGTTTAGGGCCTCCATTACTTCTTTATAACCTTCTGTCTCACCAAAATCAGGCATTAATAAATAATACAATGAAGGATATAATTGTATTGTAGGTCTAATTAACTTGGTAGATCTTCTTACATTAGTAGGATTTTGAGGTACCTGTTGCTGGTCTTGATTTTTTGGTGCCTTTTAAACTTCATTTTCTTCGATTTCATCAAACACTATGTACTCTTTGTTTTCCTTTTCCTCTTTCTTTCCCTGCAACTGATGTTTGTACATAACCTTTTCATTGAATACTACATATCTACTAAAAATTTTGTGATTTTCATAATCCCATAAGTGATAACCAAAATTATTAACCCCGTATCCAATAAAGGTACATTTCTTGGATTTAGCCTCAAGCTTTGTTCTACTTTCTTTATCAATATGGACAAATTATTCACAACCAAAAGTTCTCAGAAATGAGAAGTTTACCTTTTTACCTGTCCATGCCTCCTATGGAATTCCACCATCCAAAGTGCTTGAAGGCCCTATTTTTATTAAATAAAGAACAATATCTACAACACCAGCCCAAAATTGTAAGGGAAAACTTGCAAGTAATATCATACACCTTACACAATCCATGATCATTATGTTCATCCTTTCTGACACACCATTTTCATGTGGTGTACTTCCTAGGACTTTGTTCTCTCTAAAGATCCCATTGTATGAATAATAACTATCCAAATCCTTACTGCAATATTCACCTCCATTATCAGATCTGAGACATTTCAACCTTTTTCATGTCTCATTCTCAATCAAATATTTCCGCTACTTAAAAGTATCAAGCACATCATGTTTATGTCTAATGCAATAAACCCAAGTGTTTCTAGTTGTATCATCAATAAAAGTAACATAATAACAAGATCCACCAACATATTGTACCTTTGTTAGTCCCTATACATCTGTATGCACAAGCTCTAATTTTCGCTCTTCTTATGTTTCCCAACCTTGGGAAATCTAAGTCTCTTATGTTTTCTATAAACATAACTCTCACATAATTCTAAACTTACCTACTTTAGATCTAGAAGCAATTTCCTTGAGTGGAGAATATGCATCCCCTTCTCACTCATTTGTTGAAGCCTATGATCCCACAAGGTTGCACCTGTTTCTGTGGAAGCTATAGATATAGAATAATTAGTATTATGAGGACATAAACACAACGTACCTATCCTATCTCATTTTGCAATTACCAATTCTCCTTTAGTGATCTTCCACCTCATATTTCCAAATGTAGACAAACAACTGCTATCTCCGAACTACCCTATTGAGATCATATTTCTTTTCATAACATGATTTGTTGGGATTATTATTAATCCTCCCTTTGACCAGATAGTCTAGTTGTATATTTTCCTAGCTTAGGAGGTATTCATCACTCCACTAGTGCATGGGTAACACACCTAAGGGACATATTCTACTTACTGCACCTGATTACTTGAGTTTAGGTGCCCCAAGGACCAATCCCTATCATTTAGGAACCCACTCTGAGTGCCACAAGAAGTCTCCTTTAGTTTACCTTGGTAGGTAATTGGTTATGTTCAGTTATGCTCCAGTTAGCATCAGCTATATCACAATCAGTTAGCCTAGTGTTAGTTTTCATGATTTAAGGGAGTGTGGGAACCTTTGTTCACCTACCGTCATTAGTTGTATGATTGTAGACTAAGTTAGTTATCAAGAGTTGCATTAGTGAGCTCCAATGGTGATTTTACCACACTGAGGTAGATTTGGAGATAAACCAGGTTGGTAGATTCAAATTTTATCTTAGGCACTCGAATTATCCTATATGTATAACCATTGTATTACATATTAATTACTGATTCATGAATATAATCATATTCTTACAATTTTGTCTTCATGTGTGTATAATTTTTCCATGAGTAATTGATCAGAGCATGCTAAATTCTTCTCTCTCTTTGAAAACATTATCTTCTCATTTAATTTCATGAAGGTTGATGATCCTACACTTCATAGAATTTAACATGGTATCAGAGTGGGTATCCATGCTTGCCTCTAACCTCAGAAACTTCCATTGATTCTCTAGAATCCATTGAATTTCCATATAATTCCTGGAATAATTGCATTTCTCCCTCTGGATTTTGTCTAGAGAACTCTATCTAGGTGTGATGTACTCAGAGAAAGTGCACATGTTGAAGTGAAGAGTGTTTCAGCTAAATTGATTCAAATCAAAGTTTATTTTGCATGTACAATTTCAACAATTTTTTTTTTAAATCACAGCCAACTTTGAAGAGGTACCACTAGCTCTACATATAATATTAGAGGGCATACCATATATTTTTTTAAATTTATTTCCATGATATGAAATGGGTTTTTCACAGAATTCAATTTGAGTCTTTGGTTGAGAGATATGTTCAGTTGAATATCAAAGTTTTGCAATAGCTCATGCCCGTCTATTCGGTCTATTTAAACTTGATATTTATCACTCCAAATAATAAGATACATCAAGTTCCTTATATTTTTTGAAATATCTCTTCGATATTTCAAATGGGTCTTCAACGGGATTTGATTTTGTTGACTGTAGAAAAATTTTTGATTGAATTGGAAACATGAAATCAATCACGTTTTAGCATTTTTATTTAAGCTTACATACATGATTTTATTTACATGTACAACTTATTGGATTCAAAGTTGTTCTTGAGTTTGAAGAATAAAATTGCAGAAACATGTATTGTACAATTTCAAATATGGATTTGAGATCAGTTCCCCTTCTATCACCATTCAATTATGCTGAGTGGAAATTGAAGATGGTCGCATATCTTGAGAGGCACAATCTCCTTGATGTGTCTTTTGGAGATGGTAAAGAATATTATGAAGATGAAAATGATTGGATAGATGATGGTGAAAGAGAATATGCAAATATGTGTATGGAAATGACTCCTAATATGGATTATCTCATGGAATCTATTGAATATCCATTCGAGCTCTGGAGAAATATAGATAGAGTCTTTGGTGTGCAGAAAGAAGTAGATAATACATGGAGAAAATACAACACTTTCACAAGTGTTATTACTTCAAATTTATTTTCCTAGATTATCTCTGATGAAGTTGTTCACGATGAAGAAGAAGTAGAATTTTCAACTCAATCAATTCGAAATGCTGAAAGCCTCCTTGTAGTGACTCCTTCTCCTGTTTTTCCATAATTTTATGAGATATCTAATATCTCATATTCACATACAAATGATCCAAAAGAATACATTCAAACCTCCATTGTTGAATAAAAACTCTCCTTCCATCCTACTTAGTCATTCCCCAGTGGTTATTATTCTAAATTTTGTGCAAAGTTTTCTAGTGAAAGATCAAGGAGATGAAGATAAATTCGATTCTTCTCTCTCCAATCATGTTGTTGGTGTGTATAAAAGCGATACTTATTATGTTTTGGAAGAGATATCATATTTTAGGAGTGATACATTCACCCTCATTTATCTAGTGTTTCCAACAAATTCCTCCATGATTGCTTGCACCAATACACATATTTTTGTTGAAGAAGGAGAACATTGTGCATCCGCCATCTTAGTGGCACACTTGGAACCTTTCTTCCTCATTCTGGGATCTTTTATGACCTTAATTTGTTCGAATTTAAAGTTTCAAGAGCCTCCAATCATGCTTGTAGTTGTTCTCATCAATTTTGGTGTGAAAAATCAAGAACCTCAAGTCTCCTTCAAAAATTATGTTGCTGGGGATTCTATATAAATTTCTTCTCATAATCAATTTACTGATGGGTTGGATAGTGATTCATTGGATATTTTAGAATCTATATCATATTATGGATCTCAAGAATTCACTCTCTATGGTCCCATGACTCCTCCTCCTTCCTACATGATCACATGCACACTTCTTAACAGTGATACCAAATTTGGATACATCATGCATTCTCTTGGACACTTTCTTCTCACATCTGGAGATGGTTTTGACTCACATTAAATGTTCAAGGCTGCAACATCTTAGTTTCTTAGGTTTACCTCACATGGTTCAAATTCTCAAAAACCTTTTCTTTCTCATTAGTGTACCTCAGTTGAGCAGATTCATGTTCTTCCAAAGAGGAAATTCCTCCAGACATAATCCATCTTGCACATGTCTATGTTATTGATCAAGTTGAGCATATTCCTCTTCTTCCAAAGAGTAAAATTCATTCATACATAATGATTTAGTTTGAATAGGTTCACATGCATGATCCCAGGACACTAGTGCACACAAGGGCCATCACTCTGCAAACTGTATCTCTGTGGAGCAATATTGTAGAAACATTTTTGACAAGCTTTTGATATGAAATATTGATCTTGATTTTCCTATTTATTTTGAGGGGGGGGTCCCATGAGGTTTTCCCCATTTCCTCAGTTTTAATAAGCAGTTATTATTTTTTGCATCAAATTGTATGGGTGAACTTTGGTCTTAGTTTCCAGGGCCCAAGTTGTCTAAAGTCAGGATTAGGGGGGATTGTTAATATTATTATTAATCCATCCTTTAACCACATATTATAATTGTCTATTTTTCTAGCTTAGGAGGTATTCATCACTCCACTAGTGCATGAGGAACACACCTAGAGAACATATGCCACTTACTACACTTAATTGCATGAGTTTAGGTGCCTGAGGGACCAATTCCTATAATTTAGGAAACCACTTTGAGTTCCAACAATAATGTCCTTCAGTTGACCTTGGTAGTTAATCGGTTATGTTCAGTTATGATACAATTACCATAAGTTAGATCAAAATCATTTATCCTAGTGCTATTTTGCATGATTTAAGAAATTGTGGGTGCCTTTGTTCACCTACCCTCACCAATTGAGTGATTGTAGACTAAGTTAGTTCTTTAGAGTTGCATTAGTGAGCTTTGATGGTGATTTTCCCACATTAAGTTAGCTTCGGATTCATTTCGAGTGGGTAGATTTGAATCCTATCTTAGGCATTAAAATTATCCTATATGTATAACCATTGTATTACATATTACTTACCGATTCATCAATATAATCATATTACTCCAATTTTGACTCTATGTGTGTACAATTTTCCATGAGTAATTGATCAGACCATTCTAAATTATTCTATCTCTTCCGTAACATTCTCTTCTCATTTGAATTCATGGAGGACAATGATCCTATGCGTTATAGAATTTGACATGAATATTCCTTACATATTTTAGCATCCATTCATTTCCATTATTTAACTTAATCCATACCTTACGCATTCCAACAATTTTACATGGTTCATCATCCCCTAATAAAACATGCCTAAAATCACCTAGAACATAATCATGAAAGAATTTCCTATGGGGTATAGCATGACATGAATCCCCTGAATATACTACCCAATAATCACTAGTATTATCTACGGCAAGAATCAAATCATATTGTAACCCATCACCTGCTACATTTTCTTCCTGAGTAGTGTCATGTTTCCCGTCTCCTTTCTTCTTTGGAGATTTGTAGTCTTTCATCATATGTCCTCTCTTACCACAGTTCCAACACTCTATTTTTCCAAATATGGACTTGTATATTCCCTTTCTAGACTTGTTGTTATTACTTGGTCTCCTTACTCTCTCCATTTCTCTTCCCCCACTCTCCATGGTCAATGCATTACCTGATGTCTCACCTGTGATTTTTCTTCGCATTTCCTCACTAAAAATAACACCAACAACATCATCAAATTTAAGTGCTTAAATTAGGGACATAGTTGCTTTTAGCCATGGCCAAGTTGTTCCAACTTTTTGGAAATGAGCACAAGATTAGAATATCCCTAACCTCATCATCAAAGTTCACTTTTACATAAATTAGCTGACTAGTAAGCGTATTAAATTCATTTAAATGGTCAGCAATAGATCCACCTTCTGACATCTTCATATTAAATAAACACTTCATTAAACATACCTTGTTGGAAGATGAGGGTTTTTTATAGAGCTTAGCTAATGTGCTGATCAAACCCTATGCTGTCTTTTCTTTTGAGATATTGAAACCCACTAACTAAGTCAGGCCCAACCATATTGTTCCCAGTGCCTTTATATAAAGAACCTCCCATTCTTCATCCTTCATAGTCATCGACTGTTTTGATTTTTAGCCCAATGGTAGGTATACATACTTTTGGTACAGATAGTCCTCCATTTGCATCTTCCATAACTAGTAGTTTTGGCCATTTAATTTATTGACCCTAAAATTTCCTTTTCCCGCCATTGCTCCCACTCAATCTAGAAACCCTTCTTTCTTGCAAGTTTACCATCCAAATATACCTTTTGGATATGATACCATTTCTTAGGATTTAAATGAGCATACATATAATTGCTTGCAAGAGAAATAAAATAGACAAGCAATAATTAAATATAGACACACAATGTTTACATGGAAACCCAAAAACTGAGAAAAACCACCATAATAGATCTATTATCTCCTTTGACCTAAACCAGTCAAGATGGATCCAAGTGAGCAAGCCACCGCTCACCTCTCGACCTCTTTACAATAGAGAATTCTCAAGCCTTATAAATACTTCCTTACATGAAATACCATGGGAGATCACCATGGGCCACCAATACCATGGAAAATACCACGGGCTAAACAAAACCATGTGCCCAAACCATATGCTAGACCTCAATCACCTTTTGATTCATTCTTGAGTCAAGGTTAGCCCTAGCATGTTACAATATATTCAACTGAGCTTGTAGCTCTCCATACATTTATTCTTTCCTTACTACTACTTTTTCCATTACTTATTTAGTGACCTCCTTGACTCACTCACCAATTTTTCCAAGTCATCTTCGGTCAATGAGTTAATAAATTGCTCCTTTTTTACTTTCCGCTTCTTATTTATTCTTGACATGCTTGCCTCGACCTTATACTTCCTATTTTCTCTTATTGCTGGTTCATTCTCCCTCATTGCACTACGTGTACCATTCCTTTGTTCCTTTCCTTCTTCTTGTTTCTTTGATTGTTCTTCATCCTTCTTGACATCCTTCTCTTCATCCTACTCATTTTCTCCTTGATCTTTCTCTTCTTCTAGTACTCGGACTCTCCACCCTACATCGAAATTATTAATAATAATGTTGAAATATTCCTCTATTATCCTATATAGTGTAGGTAGCTATTGCTTCTATAGATTCCTTCTTGCCTGAATGTACCTATGATGCATCTTAGGTTTAAAACATGCAATGTACTTATAGGATGTAGTGGTTTATAGTAGTATACGTGGTGTTTTATTAATGATATACCTTATAGCTTAATTATACACAAAAAATGTTATATTATTGCCAATATTCCTCTTCTTGTTTCTATTATGCCACAAATTCATGTATCTAGATGCCAAACATGGCTTATGCGTAGCATCCAAGAACCGTGTGTCTTTTGGTTCCCGCTATGCAACTAATGCAATTAAAATAACTAACCAATCATAATGGAATGGCTTACCTTTCCCTTGTGCATATATACAATATTTTAAGAATTCATTCACTGAAAATGTGTCCCAATTTAGTTGTACGTCTTCTGCACACTTCTCTACAGTTGTTATCATTCCTAATGCCATATGATCCTTGTGAATTTTTCTCAATAATTTTCAAGCCAGTACTTCAATCATGAATTTGATTCTTTCATCATTGATGCTTTCCACATCAAATTCCCATTGTGCTCGATGTGTGACATATTTCTCTTCCATCCTTTCTACTATAGTTTTGTTGTATGTCTTATTTGTTAATAATAGTGTTGGGTCCTCTCTTGCATTCGGTATCCTTGTAATTTGTGGAAAGAGATAATTTTCAATAGACATTTCCTTAACCAACCACATGAATCATTTTTGTACATAGGTCAACAACAACTGTTCATAGGTATTTACCTCCATAATTATACCAAAGTAAGGATTTCCAACAAATTTAAGATGGTTAAATTCTCTAACACAACCTCAAATTATTGAGGATTTACTATTATGATTGATGAATATAGAGTGGTTATGAGTGTCATATAGTTCTCCATTTTGAGTTCTATTAACTATTATTCATCTATAAAATCATGGTCCACATACTTCATAATTTATTATTTGCAATGGGTTTCCTCCTTCTATCACCTCTAGTCAAAGGTCTAGTGTCTCCAATGTATAATTCTCTTCCTGAGAAAAATTCACTAGTTTTTCATTCATATTTCTAGGAAATGCATACTCCCTTAGAAACCATGATGGATAGGATCCCGATGTTCCTACCCCTTTTTTTTTTCCTCTATTCTGATGGATGGTTACTTAGTATGCATATTCCTTAGAAATCCTATTGGTTTGGGTGATGCCATTGTTGCTTGTAACTTCTTTGTTGACTACAAATATTCTCTATCTAATTCAACTCTGTTATACCCAAATCCTACCACCATCACATGATAAGACCTTTAACTTCCATGTTTTACCTTAATCACAGCACTTGGAGTGGAAACCTATTCTATTTGTCAATCTTACATGAAAAAACTCAGCACCGTGCTTTCCTTATGTCCCATGAGCGGTACCTTGCTCACACCTCCTGTATCCTGTTTTCCATAAGTAGTGCCACCACCTGTGGCCTTTATTCCATAATCATTTCTTATCTAAACCTCTCTGTCATAAGAGAAGAAAAGTGGTACCCTGGGTAAAATGGGAAAAAGAGAAGTTTCTCAAGGATTCTAGATCATGAGCCTCGTGTCCTCCCTTATCCCTATCATTGTGGGTCAGTTGAGCTCGAGATCCCCCATCATATGATCTTAGAGGCCACCTCATCCACAATTCTCTCAACTATCCATATCCATTGATCCAAATAAATACAAGCTCATGTCCATAGTTGATGGGGAGAACTATAGAGGTATTGTTATGCTGTTGGATTGACTACCTAGTCCAAACCATTGGAGAGCATAGAGATAAAAGTTGGAGCTTATGGGGATGAGATGTTGGTTTCATGGAGATGCTTATAAACACTAAGGAAATGGTTGTAATATTCTCCATACATATTTAATGCAAACTGATTTCCGTCCCACATTACTGTTGTTTTGATTTCACATGTACATGTTGTTAGATTCCTTAGTCACTAACATGGATAAGTAGATGACGTTCTGGTATCTTTGATTTGTTTGCATGTTTGATCTGTTTGCAGGTACACAAGTTCACTATCGAAGCAACATTCCAGGTGTCTACGAAATCCAGGGAGGGTCTTCATCCTTTGTTGTTCACTCATTTGTTCTGGATCTGAACCATTAAGACTAGAGGAACAACTTCTATCCACAGAAGGTGAAATATTCCTGGTAACAAATACGATGACTCCACTAGGGAATAGTTACATGTATTAGTTGATATGATCTTCCTCAGTTCCTTAACTCTTGTCCAAATCCAGGCTCCATCTCCAACTCTCTTCAGTCAGATCTGCTATCTGACTCAGTGAATTTTGGTTTGAAACTTCCATATCTATTTAGATCTGAATTATTTCGACCTTTTATGCTCTTTTTTACCATCAATCCATCGAATTTTTCCTTGATATGATATTTTTCTAACTTGATCTATCATTCTCCTTTGTGTTTTGGATATATATAGGGAACCACTATTATGCTGTTGGTGAGAAGCGGTGCCACCGCTTGAACCCTATTAGTAGCACGCGGTGCCACCACTTGAGTCATGTTATCCAGAAGTGGTGCTGGCCCAGAACCTCTCTGTCAAGACCCCTACAATGCAGTGCCATTTAGGCCTTGTTCCAAGACCACTTTTTTCTCTTTTTTTGCAAAAAAATTGAGTTGATTTGCTTTCATTCCTACACTGTCAGGCTTGTGTGTTAGAATCTGATGCTTATGGTTTGAAATTCTATGGTAAAATATTGGTTTGATTGAAGAATTTAAAAGCTAGATTAGGCTTATTGACTGTTCATTTACTTCCATGCTTGTTGGTTGTGATTTTGAAAGGATTTCTTTTTTGAAAATCTTATGTTAGTGACATCTCTTTTCATTTCTATTATATATACTGAAAGAAAAACATTTGATTAGCATCTTGATTTCATTTTTTGTTTTCATAGAGGACTTATTTTTGCTTCTTTAAAAAAGAAATTTTTTGACTGAGATTAGGTTATTATCATCATTGAGCATTAGACATTGGACCTCTGATTGGCCTCACAAGCTTTCAGGCTCTTTATGTTCTTTTGTCTCTTATGCATTTAGTACTATCTCATAAAAATAAAAAATATGGTAGTTTTAAGTTAGATTTATCTATGTTTTAAGAAAAAATGAAAATTAGAGTGCATATGCATGTAGTGTGCTTCTTGTTTTGTTTTTCTTTGAGGAAAAGAGACTCTTCCCCTTTTTATTGCTTTCAGAAAAGAGAAATGAATTTGAAAAGTGTTGCTTGTCTTTGATTTTGATTAGTTCAAGATTGTTGTTTGGAAATTTTTGGTTTTGAAACAAAAGAAAATACTATCTTTCCCTCCTGTAGGTAGGCATACCACGAACGGTAAAGTGAAATATTTGCATGTGCATACTGCATGGTTTTACTTTTTCTGTCAAAATTCCATGCATTCACCTAACCGTCCACTTTAAAATTAACGGTAGTCATAGGTTAAAATTTACATAGAAATTTGAGTGATAGGTTAGAGACTTGTTCAGGCATCGTTAAGCGTAGGAGTTGTCATTACTCATCTGCACTACATCCTGGGACTAACACGGTTCTTCCACATATCATCGGTATATCGAACATCCTTTCACGTACCCTTGAGGTATATCGAAAGGTACTTCATGTACTCAATTGTATATCGGCCTTGTGTATATCGGAAGGCCCCTTGTGTATGGTTATGCATTAGACAACACTACTACCGATTTGAGCTCCCACGTACCTTGAGTATATCGGGAAACCCCACTAGGATACCTTATCCATCTGAGAAAATCCCTTTAGCCATCTTGCTTGGAGCCATACACCGAAAATAGCATTCGGGGAGATTACTACGCACGTACCCTAGAGGTATATCGCGAGTGGCACCTTCTTGACAATCCTGGTGAGAGACCTGACTATCTAAACTCCTCCTATCATTTAAGTTTGATTGTTTGACCTATAGCTTGAGTAGGGAAATTTTTAGTGTGTTTTCTAGTTTTTTAAGACCCTAGGTTAGATAGGAACTGTACAAACTAGCTGAGTTAAGACAGTCCAAAAGAGTACGGGTCTTGCCACCCAATTTTATTCCTATTTCAGGAGAAAATCCAATGGAAGCTATCGCCCAAGGAGCTACTACCACCTCCCAAGTGGGAGATAATGTGGGTGCAGAAAGTGGAGGACCATATCCTTCACACTCGCCTCCCTTGGTCCAACAACCTTCTTGGGGAAATACCTTGTTCCATTGTCCCATAGAAGGCCATGTTGATGATACTACCTGTCCGGATTATGGTCCCAATGCTCCATTTTGGGATAGCTCTATAGGACAGGCCATTGCCTCATTTGGCACCCGTTTAAAATTTTCTGAAGAAATTTCTCCAGATGAAGAAGAATGTAGACAATACCAGGCATCCATTCTCCATGCACAAGAAATTGAAAAGAAAATAAATGATATATTGGGCACACCACCACCACATTCCGTAGTTGTGCCTGTGGGATATCATTCACTTGTCAATTCTATGAGACCCAATGAACCAATTATAGATCGCATAGTGACTCCACACAACCCAGGACAAACTTCCAACCCCACCACCTCCTATATTATGTATGTTACCAACCCTCCCAGGTCTTCTACACTTGGGGCTCAACCTTCAATTCTTGTTTCATTGTCACCTTCTAGTGCCGGGGGGCAACCCCCGGCACGACCTATGTTATTCGGTACCACAATTGTACCTAGTCAAGGACAGACCTCTAGTATAAAACAATATATAGTTTATGCCCCCCCCACCCACACTAATATGGTTAATCCCCCATCCAGTTCAGGTCAGCCCTTGGGGGCACAACTTGTAACCACTCAATCCTCTGGGGGTTATGGTTATACTACACCTGTAGGAAATATTAATTATCTGCCCAACCCTACATGAATGCCATATGTAGGAGTTCCATACCCTAATAATACTTTTACGCCATGGGGGCAACCTAACTGGTCTAACATTCCAGCTATGGGGGGGATACCTATTCATACTGCAGGAGGTGCCGGAGGACCGCCTTATGGAGGTCCTCCCCCTGGGGGGGATGGTGGCTTCCCTCCTTACGGTCCTAACAGTCTTGGTGGTCCTAGGGGGGCTGGTGGCTCTCCTTCTAATGGCCCTGGAGGGTCTAGTGGCCCTCCCCCTAGTGGTTCTGGTGGCTCCGGGGCTTTACCTCCTAGAGGTCCCAGACCATCTAGTGGTCCACCTCCTGGTGGTCCTAGTGGTCCCAATGGTCCTGGTGGCCCTAACGGTCCTGATCCCATAAATCAACCCCCCATGGGCATATTTCCTGGTAGTTCTTCCTCGCAACAACCTGTCTGTCAGTTTACTTACAGTCCTACTGGTACATATATGCCATATCAATATTACCAGTATGTGAAACCTAATCGTCAGTTACCTTTCCTGGCAACTTTGGACTTGCGTGACTTTTCCAAGTTGATTAATGACCCCATTCGACATAATCCCTCGTGGCCTCCCATTCTGGTAAAGTTACCATCAGACATTCCAAATTTTGATGGGAAGCAGGGAGACGATCCGAAAAACCATGTCATGACATTCCATCTGTGGTGTTCTTCAAACTCCCTCATGGATGATTCAGTTCGGTTATGACTCTTTCAGCGAACTTTGACCAGTACAACAGCAAAGTGGTACATTGAACTTCCACAACATTCGTTTGTGGATTTTGCCTCCTTGGCAACCGTGTTTCTTACACACTTTCAGCTCCCTATCCATTATGAAACGGGTACTGGTCTCTTAACTTCTCTATGACAGAACACCTCCACCCACATATCCAATCATATCCATGAGTGGAGAAGGCAAAGAAGGATTATTAAGGCCCCTATTCTGGATCAGTTATTAGCTGATTGGTTTACAAAATATTTGTTGCCTCCAATTGCCCAAGATGTGGCTATGGGTGGTGTCGTTACTGAAGAGCAAGCCATTAGTCAAGCCCAGTATCTAGACTTGGTCTATTCCCAATCTGGAACTCTTTATGACTTGATTCCTCAAGCTCCTCACCCAAGCATCGATCCCGCAAAGCCACCAGTAGAAGTACTTGTTGATGGAATTGTTGGTTCAATCCAGTCCCTGTTAGCAGCGAAACCTACCAAGCAATGCCAGACTGCCACCCCTACTTGTTCGAATCCTAAGGTTTCCACTGAGATCAATTCTATTCAAAGTACTCAAACCTCGGGCAATAATAAAAACAAGGGTAAAAATAAGAATAAAAAACCTGGAAACCAACAGGAGAATCCAAGACCAACCAACAATGATAACGATAAAGGGAAAAGAAAAGAAAAATATCCATGTCTACTATGCGGAGGTGACCATTTCACAAAAGAGTGTTCCCGTCGGGACGAAATCTCCCAATTTTTGAAATCAAATCCCGCACCCACAGTTCTCATGGATCATTTTCCCTCTCAACAACAACTGATATACCACATGTCTAATCAGGGTAAATCTAGTTCGTCAGAGGAAATCCGTATGATGTCCTCGGATACCATTAGTTTACGAACTCGTAGTCAAAATTATGACAAACCTGCAGACAAGAAAGAATACCATTCTTCTTCAGAAAAATCTCCCTCTACTGGTTCTCTGGAATCCTCGTCTACTGTCCCCTTAACCATCGAGAAGCCTACTCTCGACATGATTTTGTGTCCATCCAAGAGTACTCTTAGGAAGGATGTTTTTAACCCTAATGCCCAAGCTGCTCAATTTTATAATGTAGTTGAATAACTCACTCAAGCACCTTGTGCAATGTCTACCTTAGAAGTACTCCAAAGTTGTCCTATACAACGCAAAAATATATTAACTGCGTTAGGAGCTTTAGACCCGGATAATACTAATTTGACTCATTTAAATATTGAGAACTATAAGTCTAGGCTACCTCATAAACTTGCTTTTCAAATCATCACGAAAGTAGTTGGAAAGAAGGTTTTTAGAACTGTTCTAGATGAAGGAGCTTCGACTTCGGTTTTGTCTCTGTCTTGTTGGAAAGCTCTCAACTCTCCCGAGCTTGTAGCATCACCTACGACTCTGAAATCCTTTGATGGACAAGGTTTCTAGCCCCATGGTCTCATATCAGCCCTTGTAGTTGAGCTTGGGGGAAAAATTGTTTCTATTCAAGTTGAAGTAGTAGATGCCCCGTTAGATTACAACCTCCTTCTAGGAAGAAATTGGTTTTATGCCATGACTATTGTCACTTCGACAGTATTCCGAACAGTCCAATTTCCACATCTAGGATAATTGTTACCATTAACCAGCTTTATTTCTATACGCCAGATGTTACTACCTCTATAACTAATAACATCCCTTTGTTAGGCCAGTCCCCTCCTCCTTACTAGCGGATTGGGGTAGGCATGTTGAAGGATTCATCCCTTATGGGGATTTTTCCATCCACTCCTCCTAACATGGACACCGCAACAGTCAATATGATTGCGTAATTTGACCATGATCCTAAGGGCAAACAATTTGTTGAGTCCACATGAAGCAATGTATGACACCATTCAAACCCTTTCTGATGATCACACTGATGACCTTCATCTAGTGGCTTTGGATCCTTACCAATTACCTCACTGGTTAGAACCGTCTCTTCCTGTTATATATTATCTCTCTGAGACTTTTCCTTCTGACGAGTCCATTATGGAGATCATGAGTACGGATGAGTTCATTTGGGAGGATCACCATCATAGATCCATGTTCCTCCCCAACACCAGTTTGGTTAACCATGATTATGCATCCCTATTTCCTGCTAATATTGTCAACGCACCCGAAAGTCCCATATTGTTGTGAGACATGGATTCTGAAGGAAATCTTTGCAACATTACTCAGACGAATCCGATTGACATATCAGCCAAGCTTGGTACCATCAAGCACGTTCATGTTGGGCAGAACTGCTCGGTAGATTAATCTGAAGCATATAAGGCACTTTTCAAAGAATTCCGTGATATTTTTTCCTGGTCCTATGAAGAAATGTCAGGGATTGACCCATCCATTGTGGTCCACGAGATTAGAACCTATCCCACAGCTAAACCTGTCAGGAAAAAACTAAGGCAAGTCCATCCACGGAAGGCCACATCTATTAAAGCTGAAATAGAGAAACTTCTCAAAGTCGAGTTTATTTATCCCGTACCCCTGACGGAATGGGTATCGAACATTGTCCCTGTCAATAAAAAGCAGGGCACCATTAGAGTCTGTATCGATTTTAGGGATTTGAATAAAGCTTGTCCCAAGGACAACTTTCCTACTCCACACATCGATCAAATTATCGACAACTGTTTCGGAAGTGTCATCTTTTCATTCATGGATGGCTTCTCTGGCTATAATCAGATTGAAATATTACCCATCGATCAGCACAAGACGGATTTGATTTTCCCATGGGGAACCTTTGCATATAGGAAGTTACCTTTTGGCTTGAAAAATGTTGGAGCCACATTCCAGCGTGCGATGTCCTATGCGTTTCATTATATTAAACATATTGTTGAACCGTACCTTGATGACCTCCCTGCTCATTCACAGCGACGGGAGGACCACCCTGGTCATCTTAGAGACATTTTCCTAAGATGTTGTCATTATAATTTATGGCTCAATCCGCATAAATGTGTTTTGTGCATTGAGACAAGACGTCTGTTAGGATTTTTGGTCTCTAAGGATGGCATCTGGATAGACCCCTTGAAAATTTCCATCATTTTAGCTCTACCAACCTTAACCAATCTCCTTGAACTCCAAATTTTGCAAGGGAAGGCAAAATTTCTCCACTGTTTCGTGTGCAATTTTGCAGAGAAAACGCACGATTATATGCGTCTCATCAAAAAGGACACCCCATTATTTTGGGATGACCAAGCCCAACGCACCTTTGATTATCTCAAACATGCTCTCACTCATTCACCTGTGATACACCCCCTGGATTATTCAAAGGAATTTCTCTTGTATATTGCTGCCTCCGCTACTACCATTGCTATGGTTTTGGTGCAGGAAAATCCCAGAGGTCAAGAGCACGTGATTTACTATGCTAGTAAGAATCTTATGGATTCTGAAACCTGATATTCATGTGTGGAGAAGTTAGGATTGGCCACAGTCATTGTTGTACAAAAATTTCGTTACTACATTTTGCTCCGCACAACCACTGTATTGGAAGACCAGAACCCTATGTATTACATCCTAACTCGTCAGGTACTCAGGGGAAAGTACTCCCAATGGATAGCCATACTATAGGAGTTTGATTTGGAATTTGCCAAAGCCACGTCAAAGAAATCCTTGGTCTTTGCCGAGCTCACATGTGATCTTCCCTGTGCTTCGACAGAATCTGAGCCCAGTGATTCATTTTCAGATGAATTCCTGTTCCTGATAAATACTACTGATCCATGGTATGGGGATTTTCATATTTATCTCCAAACACAAATATTTCAGCCACATCTATCCCGTGACGATCGCCGCTGTATCCGTCACCACGCGAAATACTACATCATCCTGAATGATACCTTGTATAGACATGGGATTGATTCTATTCTCCTGCGATGCCTCACTCATGAAGAGGCTAAACTTGTGTTAAATGATTTCCACTCTGTAGCATGTGGTGGTCATTTGTCTGGGATGGCTACAGCCCAGAAAATCCTTCGTGCTGGCTATTTCTGGCCTTCAATATTCAAAAACTGTCATGAAGTTGTTAAGAAATGCCCACCTTGTCAACATTTTTATCCCAAAAAGCACACTCATCCTGCTCCGCTACACCCCGGCATTGTCGTTGGCCCATTTTCCAAATGGGGAATTGATTTTATGCATTGTAATCCTACCTCAGCCGGGGGGCATGGTTACATCATCATAGCCATTGACTATTTTACAAATTCGGCTGAGGCCATGCCTACATATGTGGAATATGGTAAGACTGCCGCTCTCTTCCTGTTCAATCATGTCATAGCTAGATTTGGATTCCTCTAGTCCATTGTCACTGATCACGGATCACATTTCTGTAATCGAATGATGGATGAACTAAGTGCCAAGCTAGATTTTTGCCATGAAAACTCTACACCATATTATCTGCAAGCTAATGGTCAGGTAGAGGCCATTAACAAAGTTTTGAAAAATATGCTTCGTCGGATGGTTGGAGACCATAAATCCAACTGGCACCATGTTCATTTATGCACTCTTTGGGCTTACAGGACTTCGATGAAAATAGCTACTGGTTTCACACCTTTCCATCTTGTCTATGGACTCGAAGTTGTCTTACCGGTTCAATGTCATATTCCATCGTTGAAACTTGTTGTCAAACTTCTCCCAGACACTTCCACAGAGAAAGAAATATTTTTGTACTTGGATAACCTTGACGAAACTCGGAGAGATGCTGCCTTGGCTAATGAGGCACATAAGAAATGCGTCAAGGCGTGTTATGATAAATCCATCCAACCTCATGCCTTTAACGAGGCTGACCTAGTTTTGACTTATGATTAGAGATATGACAAACTAGGGAAAGGAAAGTTCGAGTCCGTGTGGTACGGTCCTTTTGATATTTTTAAAGTTTTAAAGAAAGGAGCCTACGAGCTCGTAGACTATGATGGAATCCCTTTAGGGAAACCTCGCAATGGGTTGTTCCTGAAGAGGTACTATGCCTAGGTCTTCCCTAGATAGTATCTTGTATATATGTATATTGCTTGACTTTCAGTGTGCTTTGAGTATTTTTAATATGGTTTTGAGTTTGGTGTCCATATCTGTTTATACCATGTTTTGGTCATGCAGAGTGGATGGCTTTCTATGGCTTCGTTGTTGGTGCTTGCCACCACACCTTCAATCTCACCTCAGCTGCTTAGGTCCTCTATTCCCTGGCTGAATATTTGGTCAGTTTAGGAGCAGTTTGTATTAGTCCCTCTATCAACAATATCGTCGAGTATCGAGCAGTCACAGGTCTTCTGACTAAAGCTGCCTCCCAGGATGTCCGCAATTTGGTAGTCTTGATGGACTCACAACTCATGGTTTGTCATATAAACCATGTTTATTCCATTAGGAACCATGTACTTCTCTGCCTCTTCCAGAGAGTACACTTGTTAGAAAGGTCATTCGAAACCATCACCTATAGGCATATCCCTAGAGAACATAATGTGGTTGCTGACTCATTAGCTAACTACATCTTATATTGGCATATCGCCCACTCATGACATTAAAATCAAGCATGGTTCATTGTAAATAAACAACTAGAGACACATAAAACTCATGTAAAATACATTCAACATTTGAGACATATAAACACCAGGTAAAAGTCTGTATAGATATATATATATATATATATATATGAACATGTTTACAAAAAATAGGTCACTGGACCTCATCTAAAGCACGTAGGATTTCAGGTAAAAATCAGCATACAAAATCCTGAAGCTATCAACTTTCAGTAGATACATAATGCATACATCGTCTAGTGATGCTCATGGTAGCACATCACTGCCTGGGCTACTCTACGTAGCAGTCTACTAAATCAACCTGGTACTTTCGTTGTAGGTCTCTGATACCTCAGAGGGAGGTCATCAATGGAAGCATCAGGGATTTCTAGGGTCAACCTCTCCAGGTTTTCCTCTAACTCCCCAGTCACATCGTCACCCTGCAGTATGAAGTGGGCCCTGGCTCATCTATCCAATGGGGAAGCTCCCCCGGGTCGTGTTGCTCCAACGTCTGCATGAAGATATTCAAGTCTCGTTACTTAACATAAAAATATAAAACATCAAAAAACATAAAAACAATATGTCCATTTTATGGTTTTTTGCTTCTTACTGATGTCACCCCACTGTCCACCAGGTGGGAGCGGTACGTTAACGTCTCCGCTAAAGTATGTGCCCGCATATGCATATTCCTCCACCATGAGGATCTGATCTCTCAACCATCGAAAGAATGGGTCACCAAAATTTACCTTCCCCCTGCCCGCTCCAGTACAAGCCATAATCTGGACCCACCTCAGCATGTGTGGGTCCCGTGCTCTCAGCTCTATAAATACCACCTGGGGTCTCATCTGTGGAACCCGCTCGAAGAAGAAGCAAGCTAGAATGGAACCAAAACTGAACTGCTTCAGTTTTCCCTATCGACACTTAGTCAGCTGATTCTTGAATATCAGAAGCATGGCTTCTGCCTAGTTGAAGACTATAGGCGCCATGGCCTCTATGGCATAGAGCATATGTGCTCTAGAATCCTGGTGCACTCCCTGGCTTCCCGCCACTCTCTGCATAGTGAATAGTACAGTCCGTAGAGGTCCATCCATCACTACTTTTATGGGGATTTTCTTCATCGATGTCCTTGTCCCTGGAATATAGTGACGATTTATCAAATCTTGTGTGCTAATATCCCCTCCTCGAGAACCTGTCAGCAAGATGGGGGCACCTTGTCTCAAAAGTCCAGTCAAGAAGTAGATGTCCTCTACCTCCACGGTCAAAATGTGAGCACCAAGCTCAAAGTGTTGTTGCTTCGGATTCCACATCTGGAGTATGTGCTCTAGCAATCACTCATGTGATACCATACTAGGAGTCTGGAAAGATTTTAGAAGTCCATAGTCTCGTAATGCGGCTATGCAACCCGCATTCCTTTCAGCGAAAGCATCATCATTGTCATGCTGTCTTTCCTTCCATATCACCATTTTTAATCAGCTAAAACCTACCAAAAACAATCACAAGACCCATTAGAATCATTCTTAATCATTGAAATCAAAAGAAATGATCTATTTTTTCTTGTGTCATCAGTTTTACATCTTCATGGTCAGCACTGCTTGTGCCTCGTTGAAGACAGGCGGTGGCACCGCCTGTGCACTTCATTTCTGGCGCGGTTCTAGTAAGGTACCGCATATCCCGCGGTGCTCACTCCCACGATTTTAGGGCTTTCCATACATGCCCAAAACACTATTCAAAAACAAAATTGAAGCTATGAAAAGAAAGAGTAGGGTTTGAACTATTACCTGGAGCTAACGATGCTCAAATCCGACAATGGAAACTCTTTATATCAACAATTGAAGATCTAACTAAGAAAGTGCCCCAAATGCTCTCCACTATGGGTAAATAGTAAAATGTTTTGATTTTTCACTATTTACATGATTTTTATACACATTTTTGGGTTTGACATGTTATAGTTTTGATTTAAAATCACTTACTACTCAAAATCTATTAGTCGTAATCCCTTAATGTTAGTTATGAGCGCATTTAATACTTGTTTTCAAGTCAATTGCAGGATAGAAGAACCATACCAGTAAATTTTTGGGAGTCCGTTTCTGACTTTTTCGTACTACCATAAAATGGAAAAAGTCGATGAGCATTTGTTACAACACTTTGGTCACACTCTTGAAACTTAGTATCAAAGGTCCGAGTCCATTTCTGATTCTTTCTAGGCTCGTAAAAACTAACGTTGTGTAAAGAAACCTCATGGAGTCTTCTTTAAACTCTTTTCGGGCTCCTTAAATACGAAAATATCGTCGAGTCTGTTTCTGATTCTTTCCAGGCTTGTAAAAACTAACATTGTGTAAAGAAACCTCATGGAGTCCTCTTTAAACTCTTTTCAGGCTTCCTAAATATGAAAATATTGTCGAGTGATCTTTTCTTCTTCACGCTCGTTAAAATATTTGAAGAGTCGTCTCTCCGATGGTAGGTTATCTCTTTTTTTATTCGAATAAACTGTTTACGAAAAAGGAACACTCCATCCAATCATGACTAGAAGAGTTCTCTAAGGTATGATTTTACACTTTTTTAGGCCTTATGGACTAAATCATACGAAAAAGGACCCTTTGGAGTCTTCTTCTGTAATCGTTCAGACTCTCTAAACATGAACGATACCGATTTTTCTTTCATTGGACTCATTAAATTAAACATTGAGAGACCCTTTTTGGGAACAAATCCCTCCTCTCTCAGGTTCGTAAAACATATGAGTTTGGACTTGTCTTCGGACAAGCTACACTGAGTTTTTGTTACCCTCTTTGAACTTGTAAAACCGAAAAGAGGCACTCATCGATCATGATGGGGGGAATGGGAAGGGAATCATTTTTCAAATAAATGGCAGTAGTTTGTCGTTACCTTTGAACATGGCACTTGTCTGCATATCATGTCATTCAATTGGGTATTCAGCTAATCTCCATGACGATCCACTTTCATGAGTCATGTCACTCCTTTGAGTCTTTCAAAAGAATGCATTGTCCACTGTCGCATTATGTGTTTGTCTGGTTCAGTCATGCTGCCAAGTCTTGTGTCGTGCCGCCCGATGTTCAAAGGGAAGTTGAAGAATTTTACCTCTGCAATCAAAACAGTCTCTATGTCAGTGCTTTTTGAGTCAATATTGTGGTTACCACATTCACATCATTCCAGAACTATGTTTCGAGTTTCATGTCGTCGATGTGGGACTCATCATGGCACTCCTTCGATGAGACTATTCCCATTGACATCAGCTCATTATTCGGGAAATAGTCTTAGAAACAAAAACTTAGTACCTTGAGATCTATATGCCTTAATGATAGATTCTCTCTCTCGACATAGGTTCACATCATTGACCTTTGATCGATAGAATCATCTGGGTGTTTGACATCAGGAAATCTATTCACACTCAGTAGATTGTACTAGGGTACCTTGGGAATCATTGACATCAATCGTGATCTCCCTCGCACTTGTTAATGGTTCACATCATTGGTTGGTAATCAAGTGGTTTCTACCATGTTTGACTTCAAATCATTGTAATCACATGGATAGAATCGTACTTTGTGGAAGACGAGACGAAGACCCTGGGTATTTGTTTAGCGCTCATTGCTTTCCCCAGGTTGCGATGGATTTTTGTATGTCTAGCATGGATCCACATTTGTATGGTCGTGGCTATGCTCAAATTTGTGTCTGTATGACATAGATCTATGTTGTATGTCTGGTAGCTATGTCCAAGTTTGAGTCCTCTATCACATGGATCTACGTTGTATTCTAGTAGCCATGCTTGTTTATTCCCCTCATGGATATGCCTTGTATTGGTCTGCAGCCATGAGTTGGTTACTTGTGTCTATGAGTCAAATGTATTGATGTACTACAGATGCCTACTGGAAGATATTCTCCGATTGAGCTAACATTTTCATCTCTAGGTGACAACTTGTTCTCTCAAAGCTTTCATTTATCGTATCCCTTTTAGTCTCATGCTTTGGAGGGCATTCTGTTCTACCCAAATCCTGTCACCACCATGTGATAAGATCTTGTTTGTCTTTAATCCTAGCACTTGGAGTGGAAACCTATCCTATTTGTCAATATTACATGAAAAAACTCAGAACTGTGCTTTCCTTGTGTCCCATGAGCGGTACCTTGCTCACACCGCCTGTACCCTATGTTCCATAAGCGGTGCCATCGCCTGTGGCCTTTTTCCCATAAGCGTTTCTTATCTAAACCGCTCTGTCATAAGAGAAGAAAAGCGGTACCCTGGGTAAAATGGGAAAAAGAGAAGTTTCTCGAGGCTTCTAGATCATGAGCCTCGTGTCCTCCCTTATCCCTATCATAGTGGGTCAGTTGAGCTCGAGATCCCCCATCATAGGATCTTAGAGGCCACCTCACCAACAAATATCTCAACTATCCCTAAATACAAGCTCATGTCCATAGTTGAGGGGGAGAACTATAGAGGTATTGTTATGCTGTTGGATTGACTACCTAGTCCAAGCCATTGGAGAGCATAGAGAGTAAAGTTGGAGCTTATGCAGATGAGATGTTGGTTTCATGGAGATGTCTTTCAACACTAAGGCAATTGTTGTAAGCTTCTCCATTTATCTTTAATGCAAAGCTGATTTCCGTCCCACATTACTGTTGTTTTGATTTCACATGTATATGTTGTTAGATTCCTTAGTCACTAACATGGATAAGTAGATGATGTTCTGGTAGCTTTGATGTATTTGCATGTTTGATCTGTTTGCAGGTACACAGGTTCACTATCGAAGCAGCATTCCAGGTGTATACGACATCCAGGGAGGGTCTTCATCCTTTGTCGTTCACTCATTTGATCTAGATCTGAACCATTCAAACCAGAGCAACAGCTTCTATCTGCAGAAGGTGAAATATTCCTGGTTACAGACTTGTATATATCTATATATTTGACTTTTTGAGTGTGGTTTTGTTATTTTAAGTATGGTTTTGGGTTCTTGTTTGATGCTTCTTATCCCATGTTTTTAATTAAATTCTATAGATGACCCCCTTCTATGGTTTTGTTGATGGTGCTTGTCGTCACACCCTGAACTTCACTTCATCTTCCTGTGTACTGTATTCCCAAGCCAATGACTTAGTTAGTTCAGGCGCGGTTTGTATATGTCCGGCCTCTAACAACATCGTCAAGTATCACGCAGTGATAGGGTTTCTAACTGAAGGTGTGTCTCGTGATATCGATCATTTGGTATTCTTTATGGACTCTCTATTTGTGGTTTCTCATTTGAACCACATTTATGCCATTCGAAACTCGGTGCTCCTTTGACTTTTTTGAAGGGTACATCTGTTGGAGAGGTCATTTGAATCTATTGCTTATCAATACATCCCAATATCTTATAATACAGTTGTAGATATTCTTTCCAATTATAAGTTATATTGGTACATTGTTCATTCTTGGCATTGATAAGTAAAGTAACATGACACATTGTAAATATGCAGTAAAAGACATAAAACCCATGTAAATAACATTCCATTATTAAAAACAATAAGGTCACAAAAAGATAAGTCTATGTGTATTATATATATATAAAGTGTTTTACAAAAAATATGGTCTTGATACCCCGACTGAAGCACGTTGGCTTTCAGTAGCATAAGATAACAAAAATTCTGAAGCTAGGACCTTTCAGTATTTACATCATGTGAAACCCTAATGGCCTCTTATGGTAGCACATAATAGCCCTTTCCACCCTGCGTAGCAAGCGGCCAAAATGACCTGACACACCCGTACTGTGCCTCCAGTACCTCATAGGGAAGTCATCCACTAAGATATCTGGGATATCTAATGTGATCCAGTTGCGATTCTCTTCCATCTTGGTCATCTCATCATCTCCACGATGCACAAAGTGAGCCCCAGCTCACCTGTCTATTGGAGATGATCCTCCAAGTCGTGTTAATCCCACATCTGCATGATAAGAAGTAGGTCCCATCACCATACATAAAAGTCATAAAAATGAAAAAATATAAAACCATGTATAACTTAGTGTTTTACTTACCAAGGTCACCCCACCGATCATCCATCGTTAGAGCTAGTTCTGGATCCCCTCTGAAGTCGGTACCTGCATATGTGTAATCCTCAATCATGAGGGGCTGGTCATCCAGCCATCGAAAAAAGGCATCCCCATACTTGACTTTCGATCCACCGCCACCATGGCGGGCCATGACCTCCACCCATATCAGCATGTGTTGATCATGTTCCCTTAGCTCAGTAAAGGCCACCTTTGTCCTTAGTAGTGGTGCCCTCTCAAAGAAGAATGACACTAATATTGTTCCATATCCAAATTGTTTCAATTCTCCACAGCTACACTTGGTCATATTATCCTTCAATGTGACCAGTAGGGCTTCTACCAAGTTGAATACTGTAGGGGCCATAGCCTCCAAGGCATATAACATGTGAGCTCAGGATGTCTAAAGAGCCCCTTGGCTCCCAAATATATATTGCATAGTAAACAAGACCGTCCGTAGAGGAAGGTCTATCACATCCTTAATAGGTATCTTCTTCCCACACATCTGCGTACCGAGAAAGCAGTACTAGTCTATAAGCCCGTGAGTAGTGATATCCCCACCTCAGGGACCAGTAAAAGAAAGAGGCGCTCCTTTCCTGGACAAACCTGTTAGGAAGTAGATATATTCTACCTCCACTGTCAAAATATGGGCACCTACTTCAAGTTATTGTTGCTCGGGATTCCACATCCTGAGGATATACTCCAATAGTCTCAGTTGTGATCTCATAATGGGCACATTGAATAATTTTAGTAAGACACACCCACGTAGAGAATCCACGACGCCTCCATCATTTCCCCCTCTAATATCATTGAGATCATGCTCCCTCTCCTTCCATACCACCATTTTTGTTGATATACCCTACCAAAAGGATAAATTGAAGTATTAGAATCCATATACATTCATTCAAATTGCTTTAAAATTATTCTTTTGCCTTATATTTCAAGCATTCTAGGGAAACTTGCGGCACTACGCTTTCCACGTTAGAACAGAGCGGTGCCACCTCTTTTTTCGTTAAGAAAAAAGGCGGTGTCAGGAGAGCACCGCGTTTCCCAAAAGGGAAATGTGTGGTGCCCTAAAAGTGTGTTTCCCCTTGGGAAAATTCCTCAAAAATTCTGAAAAATGCATTAAATTAAAAATGGAAACCATGAAAGGGATAGGAATGGTCTTAAGAATTACCTGGCTCTGAGGATTCGAAAAATGGTTGATCGTGGGCTTCGCAATCTACACATAGAATTTTCCCCCAAAATGGCTACTTTTCTCTCCAAATGGTAAATGTTTTTTACTATTCACTATGTTTTATTCACTATTTTTAAGTTTTATTTTAATTATTTTACTGAAATTTTACCCTTAAAAAGTCATATAAAGCCTAGTTTTTTAATTTTTAAAGGGTCTAATGGTTGTTTTGAAGATTGCAGGTCATAGAGAAAATGATTTTTTCGGATATGAATGAGTTTCCTTTTTACTTTTTCATTCTCGCACAAAACGGAAAAAAATTCCGAGCGCTATTTTCAAAACTTTGGTTGTTCTTGTTAAACCTAGTACTGAATATATGAGTCAAATTTTACCTTTTTTCCAATCTCGTTAAACCCTTTTTAACGGAAAACGAAACTCTAGTAGAGTCCTCTTTAAGCTCTTTTTGGACTCTTAAAATATGGAAATATTGTCGAGTGAACTTGTCTTCTGCACGCTCGTAAAAGGACCTGAAGAGTCATATTTCCAAAGGTAGTTTACCCAATTTTTTTGTTTCATATTGACTAAATTACGAAAAAGGTATACTTTAGTCGTTGACTAGAAGATTTATCTAAGGTATTATTTTATACTTTTTTGGGCCTGAGGTGACTAAATCATATGAAAAATGACACATTGGATTCTTATTCCGTTTTTTTCAGACTCTCTAAACGTGAACGATACTGAGCTTACTTTTAATGGACTCGTTAAACTAAACACTGAGAGACCCTCTTTCGTGTCACGTCCCCACCTCTCATCCCGACAATGGAGAGGACGCAACCTATGCTGCTACTGCTATCAAACGGGAAATCTAGCCCCATGAACATGATAATTAAAAATGCATTGAATTAAAACTATACATAGATGCATTATACGTGTAAATACACAACGGAAGAAAAACACATTCATTCAAGCATTCAACATGTGCATATTAATTCATAAAACAAATATTTTGCAAAGATTAAGCACACAAATACTTATCTTGAAAAGAAGCTAGTCTGCAACTAGCTACGTCGCTGCAATGTTCCACCCAACCATAGGCCAGTGTGCTCATCAATCTCTCAGCATCACTGCCACCCCTGATTTGGGCATGATTTCCACAAGGATCTAGGGAGCAACAAGCTTACCCACAATAAGACCATACACCCATAGTCAATCCAACACACAGTTAGGTTTCACAAACCATTTAAGGAAACAATCCAATAACATGGGAGGGGGGGGGGGGTTCCTTGGACTTACTCAACCAAGCTAGCCTTCACATCAAACCCATTCAATCATCTAACAGATGCATTCCTTGGACCTACTCAGCCAAGGAAACTCCAGGATGCACCTCACAGCAAAATACAATTGTTGGGTAAGGACAAAACGTCTTGGGAACCACAAATAGGAATAGCAGATGGGAAGAAAAATAACCCAAGTGAGCAAATCATTTTAGGGGACATTTAATGGCTCCATAGAGGAAAAAACGATCTCTAAGATCTCCATCTCATGGATTCGAATTCTGAAAACGTATGTTGGATTCACGTGGGTAAAATGGCCCCTTTCAAACACCAAAAATGACTTTCCAGCCATGGGGAAAAATGTAAAACCATAGAAAAACATGTGGGAAGATCCCAACTTGCTCACAGGGGAAAAAACAGCCTCCATAAACACCCAAAATTCGTGGGTTTCTTCTACCATTTGTTGTGCAACAAAAAAATTAGGTTTTCCCCAGACAAGTAATGAGGAATCAACAACAAAAACGTCAAGGGAAGAACCCAGCCATTGAGCATTGCCAAAATGACCTCCCATCCATGGGAAAAATGAAGAAAATTGCAAAAACGTGAGGGAAAACACACATGTAGACAAAAAAAACATAAAATACTAAATCCATGGTGGGGTCTTTTCCTTGAGCTCCTCACCATGATCAAATAAAATATTTACATCAAGTGTAATTCAATACCATGGGGTCAAAACTAGGGTGTTACATTTTGGGAATGAACCCCTCCTTTCTCAGGTTCAGAAAACATGTGAGAATGGACTTATCTCATGATAAGCTACAACGAGTGTTTGTTACCCTCTTTCAACTCGTAAAAACGAAAAATACGCACTCATCAATCATGATGGTGAAAGTAAGGGAACAGAAGTATATTTCATTTGCATTAATGGCAGTTTTTAGTCACCTTTGAACATGGCACTTATCTACATTTCATTCAGTCAATTGGGTATTCAGTTTGCTTCTGAGTCGATCAACTTTCATGATTCATGTCACTCCTTTGAGTCTTTCAAAGAATGCATCGTCCATCGTCGCACTATGTCCTGGTATCTACCTTGTCAAGTTAATGTTGTCAATTCTTCAGTCGTGTCGCCCTATTTTCACAGAAAAATTGTGTTGAGAATTTGCATCTGCAGTCAAAAATACCTTTGTGTCAGTTACCTTTGATTCATTCCCATGGTTACTTCATACTCAAATTCCAAAACTTTATTCCGAGTTTCGTGTCGTTGATGTGGGATTCATCGTGGCCCTCCTTCAATAAGACTATTCATGTCAACTTCAACTCATCATCTAGGAATTAGCCTTAGAAACAAAGTAGTACTTTGAGATTTGTATACATCAATGACAAATTTTCTCGCTTTCGACTATAGGTTTACATCATTGACCTTTGATTGAAAGATTCAATTGAGTGTTCGACATCAAATCATCTATTCACATTCGTAGGAATGTACTATTATATATTGGGAATCATTGACATTAATGTTGATCTTGTTAGGATATTTAGACACTTAGGATTTAATTAAGATCAACTTGTGTAATATATCCGTTAGGTAAAGTGTGTTTCTTTAGTATGCATTTGTAAATATTCTAATCTGACGATCACGATATGCTCTAGACATAAAGTGATCCAACGGTTCAACTTCTCTTAGATCATACCTACCATTGATTGTTGGGCTATGGGCAGACCCGGGTTTTATACCATTAACTTCGCACCAACAAAAGACCCACAGTATTGGCCCTTTCGGCAACAACCTGCGAACAGGTTGCAATCTCACCCAAAACAGCTATGGGGTGCCGCAGAAGAGGGATATTACTATACCTTTAGCCTTAACAACAAATATTTATACCAAATAGAGCTTCGATATTCACTTAATTCGCTTCGCAGTTAGATAAAAGGCGTTTCTTGCTTAACCCTTAACTGGGAATTCACAGCGAGGTTAATATTTAACAGTTATCTTACTTTATCAATTATCTACTTATCAATGCATAAAATAAAACCATAACAGAAACAACACAAAAGAACCACAACACAAGATATAACGTGGTTCACCCCCAGTGTAGGGGCTACGTCCACAAAACTGCGCTTTTATTCGACTTCTTACAAAACAACAGTTCTAATCTGCGCACTCAGTAGCAGATCTGTCCTTCTAGTCTAACTGCGCACTCAACTGCAGTTCCTTTCTTACAATCTCTAACTGCGCACTCAGCTGCAGTTCCTTCCTTACAAAAACCCTCTGCGCACACAGCTGCAGAGGTCGTCCACGCACACAGCTGGGACTTGACCTTGAAACCCAAAAATAGATCTAACTTCTTCACATCATACGATCCTCATTTCATTAGATACCCTTGACATCTTTACATGAGTGCTTATTTATACAAGTGCACTATTACAAAATCATGGGCTTACACCCGAAAATTATGGACAATTACAAAAAAGATGGCTTTGACTCAACCCCGACACCCCTAAGACTATTTTGAGTCACAACTCCGCTTACAAGCTTCCACAAAAACCGCAGAGTTACCAAAATTAGTGACCGTTAAGGCGCGCGCCCCAACATTGATCCGTGGCTTAACACCCGATTGGTCCATGATCTCTATTTAAAGAGCATGGAGGGTCATTGGCTAGTTGATTGATTATGAGAAGCTCATGTAATTTTTTTTCTTTTGCATAATAAATTGCTCCAAGTAGCTATTTGGTTGGGGCCATGGACTGTTTCCCTCTCGAGGGTTTTAACCACGTGACAAACATCGTTGTGTTGATCTGTGATCTATTTGTGTGAAGTGGTTTCTCAAGGTGTTCGATCTTTTGGGAGTACCCTATACCCGAACATGGTATCAGAGCGTTTATGAAAAGCCACTTTTAGTTTTAATCAAGATCTAGAACCGGTGTTGCTGAAACTTTGAAAGCGTTTCTGGTTCTGGATTTTCTGTGCATTTGTGGTCTGTAGGAGCTGTTCCATTGTGTCTGAAGCACCATTTCCATTAGGAAATAGTATTCGTTTCACCAAAAACCATTTCTGTTTGATCTAGAAACACCCATTTCGGTAATTCTGAAGGTATAATGTTACAGTGATGGATTTGTTTAAATTTTTTTTTAAATATCTCATATTTTATCAGTTCTATTATTAGATCTTTATTGTTTTAGACTCAAACTGTTGCCTTCCCTGGTTGCGTATACTCTTTAGCGTGCACCTTGCGCGATCGCAGCGTATCAGAAACAGAAAGGGAAAGGTTTTTTTCTTGCCTTCTCGACTATGTAGACTTTCCAGGTAAGCTACCCAAGATCTAACCCCATTGTGTGGAAAAAGATTTTTGTTTTTGTTTTTCATTTTTTTGTGATTTACAGGAAAAAAATGCAAGCACGAAGAACGAGAGAGAAAAATTTTAAAAAAAATGCCCCCTTCCTCTTTTCATTCTTTTACGTACATTTTAAACTTAGCTCACTTGGTCCAAAGTTGTTTTATTCCTTAATAGGTCTTGAGTTCAAATCTTATTAAACTACTTTTTAGTGCATGCAATTTCTATTTTCAAGTTACTTTATTGTAAAAGTGCATCTCACTTAAATAAAATAAAATAAAAAGTGAGTCATTTAAATCTTTTAATTTATTGTCGCACTATTTAAAGTAACATTATTGTAAAAGTAAACATCACTTATTCAACAAAAGTGATTCACTTAAAAGCAACTTTATTGTAAAGTGATTGTCAAAGGTTGATCTTGGGAAGAGGGGGGAAATATCTGCCACGTCGCTATTGGGGACATCTTCAACGTTTTCTTTGATCAAGCATAACTTCATCATCCAGAATCAATTTTTAGTGCCATTTTTTTTAAATCGCATATTTTTTTCGAGCTCTTTGCATCCAGACAGTTAGTTTCTATTCTTTCAGTCACTATTTTACAGTATGGCCGCCACTTGTGATATTATACTTATAAGTTCTAACTATTTCTCATGGAAATCTCGCATGGAGGATGTTCTGCGAAGTAGAGGACTTTTCAAGATAACCTCAGGGAAATAAACAGAACCCACTGATGATGATAAGAAAATTAAATGGGAAAATAGATGCGATGAAGCTTGTGGATTGATTGGGATGTCAATGTCTACTGATTTGCGATTCCACATATCTGGAATTGATGAACCTGATAAAGCTTGGGAAAAGTTGGAATCTTTATTTGGTAAACACAATGAAATTCGGGGTCATTAACTTGAGAATGAGTTGATTTCCTTGAATCCAAATGATTTTTCATACATTCAAGACTATTTATCTAATTATAAAACTCTTAGACTCTTATGTGCAAAATGAAAGATTAAGAAAGAAGACAAACAATGTATTTATCATATTCTTTCCAAACTTAGACCTGCATATTCTATTTTTGTATCTATATTCTACTCCATGAAAGAATCATTAACTGCAGCTAGCTATCAAGAGCCTAGTCTTGAATCCTTTTGTGATTCCTTAATTAGAGAGCAAGATAAGTTCATTCATCTTAGAATAATTAGCAATGCAGATACATCTGGGAAAGCCTTATTGTCCCAACAGAAAGAAAAGTCCAAGCCTCCCAAGAAACAGAATTTTCGCAATAATAAGCCAATCAACAAGGGTCCCAAACCCTTTCAGTCGCCTCCTTTAAAAAATGACAAAATATCCAAGCCAAAAGGACAGAAGACTGAGCGTCATTGCAATTTTTGTGGGAAATATAATCATGATGAATCTAAGTATTTCAAGAAGATGGCAACCTTGGAAGCAGCAATGAATGAGCACCACATCAACCTAGATTCGTCTTCAGAATCTACCTCTCATGGACATGCACTTTGTGCTTCTGGTTACTCTTATACTGCATCTTCTTCTTCTACTTCAATTGAATGGCTCATTGATTCTGGAGCATCTTATTATATGGCTAAGGATCGAGCCATATTTTCTACTATGCATGAATATAACACCAAGCAAATATTTGTTGGTGATGATAGATCTCTAAGTGTTGTAGGATCTGGAACATTTCCAATAGAAAATGGTCATTTCAGTGATGTATTATGTGTTCCAAAAATTTCCTGCAATTTGTTATCAGTCTATCAAATTACTCATTCAGGTGAAGGTAAAATTGTGACGTTTACTCCTCACCAAGTTGTAATCAAGGATTTTAAAAATCCTCAAAATGTCCTTGCTACTGGAACTGTTGATGATTTTACCGAGTTGTACAAATTTAACAACTTTGGTTCATCACCTTTTCCTTCAGTTTTTGTTGCTCATAGTGATAACTTGAGCAAACTTTAGCATGAGCGATTTGGTCACTTAAATTATCGCTCATTGCAACAACTATGTAAAGACAATATGGTGACTGGTCTTCCAATGGTATCTTGCAAGGATAGTGTTTGTTCTAGTTGTGTACTCGAAAAACATTATCGAGATAGTTTTGACAAACGTGCCTCTTGGCACGCCTCGGTTCCCTTGGAGCTTGTGCATAGTGACTTATGTGGTCCTCTTCCATCTACTTCATTTTCTAGTTTCAAATATTTCTTAACTTTCATTGATGACTACTCCAGACGCACTTGGGTTTACTTCCTAAAACTTAAGAGCGAATTATTTAACATGTTATTGGCCTACAAGGTCCTTGTTGAAAAAAAATCTGGTCATCAAATTATTAAGTTAAGATCTGACAATGGAGGAGAATATCTTAACAACAAGTTCACTACTTTTTGAACTGAATAAGGAATCCAACAATAGCACATTGTTCCATATACACCACAACAAAATGGTGTAGCTGTACGGAAGAACCGCACTTTAAAATAAATGGCTAATTGTATGATCCAATCTAAGGGACTAAGTCTTCAATATTGGGCTGAGGCCAAAAATTGTGCAAATTACATAGTTAATCGCATACCCACTAAAGTTTTACAAGGTATAACACCGGAAGAAGCATGGAGTAAAATTAAACCAGATGTAAGTCACTTCCGTGTGTTTGGTTGTGAAGCATGGGCTCACATTCCAAATGAGAAACAGAAAGCATTGCAACCTAAAAGTGAAAAGTGCATATTTGTTGGATATTCTGAATATGTAAAAGGTTATAGATTTCTTTGGCCACATTCTCATGATATAATCATTAGAAGAGATGTTAAATTTGATGAAAATCTCTTTGCCTGCGAGCCTAACTTGGTGGGTGTGCCATCTTTGGCTTGTGAGCCTAATTCGACGATTGTGCCTTCTTCTTCTTCTTCTTCTTCTTCTTCTTCTTCTTCTTCCAACTTCCTTGACAGGTTTCCAACTCCAGTTTCTGATGATGACAGTAAGTATGAAAATCCACCTCCTCCTGCTCATGTTCCTCCAATTGTACCAGCACCAATGCTTCCTCGATGGGTCCGTTCAACATGTGAAGCAGCTGGTGATCTTGCCAGTGATCCTAGAGATCAACGTCGAACACGTTCTCAGTTTCAGCGAGCCTCTTCTCTTTTGGGTCAAGTTTCCGAGAATCATGATCCAGAAACTTTTACAGAAGCTTCAGGAAATCCAGATTGGGATGCAGCTATGGATGAAGAATATCGTTCCTTAATGGCGAACGATACTTGGGATCTTGTTCATCTTCCAAAGGAAGAAATCTTGTTAGATGTAAATGGTTCTACAGAACTAAGTATGTATCAGATGGAAGTGTTGAAAGACTTAAGGCAAGGTTAGTTGCCAAAGGTTTTTCCCACGTTGAAGGGATTGACTACAATGAAAAATTTGTTCCTGTCGCAAAAATGAATTCCATCTGCCTTGTTCTTTCCCTTGCAGCCTTACATAACTGGGAAGTCTATCAAATGGATGTTAAGTCTACCTTTTTACATGGTGATTTACAAGAGGAAATTTACATGGAACAACCTCCTGGATATGTTTAGGATAACTCTAGCCTTGTCTGTCTCCTTATGAAATCCTTATATGGCCTTAAGTAAGCTCCTAGAGCTTGGTATGTCAAAATGGATAGCTTTCTCCTTGACACTGGTTTTTCTAGATTCCATTCTGACCCCAATTTCTACCAAGAAAGTAGGAAACCATATCATCATACTTGTTCTTTATGTTGATGATCTTATCCTTACTAGTAGTGACCCTAAACTTATAACCCATGTGAAATCTAGTCTTAAGCAAAATTTTGAAATGTTGGACTTAGGACATTTGCACTATTTTCTTGGTCTCCAAGTCTTGCAAACCAAAGAAGGAATATTTCTTTCCCAGTCTAAGTATGCTTGTGACCTTCTTCGTCGCTTTCACATGGAAGATTGTAAACTAGCCCCTTCTCCCTTCCAGTCTAGAGTCAAACTTTCTGCCACTTGTACTTCCCCTAAAGTAGATGCCACCTTGTATCCTCAGCTTGTTGGTAGTCTTTTATACTTGACTCATTTCCGTCCTAACCTTTCCTTTGTCGTTGGTCATGTTGCCTGTTATATGCAAACTCCTCATGAAAGTCACTGGAAAGCAACAAAAAGAATACTTCGATATATTCGAGGTACAATTCAGTTTGGGATTCATTACAGTACAGGGGAAACCCTTGTTGGTTGGTTTCACTAATTCAGATTGGGTCGACGATCTTGATGATCGAAAGTCTACTGCAGGTTATGTTTTCAGTCTGGGATCTGGACCTATCACTTGGGCTTGTAAGAAACAACAAGCTCTTGCTCTTTCTTCAACAGAAGCAGAATATCTAGCCGCAGTTAATGCCAATCAGGAAGTTTTATGGCTTCGACAGACGCTTTCATAGTTTGGATTCGAGCAACAGCAGCCTACTCCAATTTGGTGCGACAATCAAAGTGCCATCAAGCTTGCCAAAGATCCAGTTCTACGTCAACGCAGCAAACACATTGAGCTACACATGCACTTCATCATAAATCTTGTTCATGATCGTGTTCTTGAAATGCTCTATTTCCCTATAGATGATCAAGTTGCAAACATCTTCACCAAGTCTCTTACAGAAGCGAAGTTTTCTAAACTTTGATCTATGTTAGGAATTCAAGAATGCATCCTTAAGGGGGGATAGGCTCTAATGCCTCTTTCCTCTCCTAATAATGTCACTTTTGTAAATCCTTCAATCCTATCCCAAGTTGTTCTTAAGGGGGGATGTTAGGATATTTAGACACTTAGGAGTTAGTTAAGATCAACTTGTGTAATATATCCATTAGGTAAAGTGTGTTTCTTTAGTATGCATTTGTAAATATTCTAATCCGACAGTCACAATATGCTCTAGACATAAAGTGATCCGACGGTTCAACTTCTCTTAGATCATACCTACCATTGATCCGTGGATTAACACCCGATTGATCCATGATCTCTATTTAAAGAGCATGGAGGGTCCTTGGCTAGTTGATTGATTATGAGAAGCTCATGTAGCTTTCTTTCTTTTGCATAATAAATTGCTCCAAGTAGCTATTTGGCTGGGGTCGTGGACTGTTTCCCTCTCGAGGGTTTTAACCACGTGACAAACATCGGTGTGTTGATCTGTGATCTATTTGTTTGAAGTGGTTGCTCAAGGTATTTGGTCTTTTGGGAGTACCCTGTACCCGAACAGATCTCCCTCGCACTTGTTAACGGTTCTCGTCATTGACCAGTAATCAAGTGGTTTCTACCATGTTTGACATCAAGACATGTAATCACATGGATAGAATCGTACTTTGTTGAAGACTAGACAAAGACCCTGGGTATTTGTTAAGCATTCATTGTTTTCCCTGGGTTGCGATGGAGTATTTGTATGAGTCCTAGCATGGATCCACATTTGTATGGTCATGGTTGTGCTCAAATTTGCGTTTGTATGACATAGATATACATTGTATGTATGGTAGTTGTCCAAGTTTGATTTTCTTCACATGGATCTACGATATATTTTAGTATCCATGATTGTTTATATCTCACATGGATCTATAGTGTATTGGTCAACAGTCATGTTGAGATTCATATAGACATAAATCAAAGTGTTAATGTACTGCAGAATAAGCTTGGTCCTTTAATATCTTTGATCAGTGGACTCTTGCCTTGAAGTGATAACTTGTTCCTACAAAGCCTTCACCTATCATATCCCTCTAGCCTCACGCTTTGGTGGGGAATTCTGTTACACACATTTCTCGTCGTCATCATGTAATGAGATCCAAGTATCTGTATTTGCCTCAAATCCTCAAGTTGTGAAGTTAAAAATGGACAAGGATCAATGATTTTACACCTTTGGCCACCAACTCACTTTCCCTGTGGTCAAGTTAATGTACCTCTATGCGTAACACCTTTTGGCCTTGAGCAATAATCAGTGCCACAGCCACTTACCTTCACGCAATGAGCGGTGCTCCCTTGGTAACGCTCTGTCCCTGTGGACAAAGAGCGGTGCTCAAGATTTAAAGGCAAAAAAAGAAGCTTACAGAGGATTCTCGAAGCTTGACTTCATGGAGCCTCATCCCTAAGGTTCTGGACCACCTGGGCTCGCGATCCATCCTTATAAGATCCTCCCTCCACCTCACCCATGAGATCCTCAACCTACTATATCCTCCCATGGCTTTAAATATTGGTTCACCCCTCATGGGTAAAGGGAGGAGGATTATGTTATTGCATCTAAACTCTGGCCAAATTCAACCAATACTAGTGAGCAATTGGTGGGCAAGCTCGGGGCTTTGAGGCTAGGTTCACTTGAGAAGAGTTTCTCAACACCAAAGCTAATGGTTGTATGCTCTCTCTCTCCATTTCATTAATGCAAATGAAGGTTTCTTTCCCATGAATATTATTGTGTTTGAATCACTGTATTCATTGTTGAACTCCTTGGTCTTTAACATAATATTATAGTTAGCTTGTTACTTTGATCTATTGTACATTTCTTTGTGTTTCTTGCAGGACAATCTGTGGATATTGGACACTTCAAAGATCAGCCGTTTACATTTTTTGAGAGGTAAAAGAGTATTTTATTCAATGTATCTATGTGATATTAGGGAAAGTGCTTTCATGTTGTTGTGACTGCTTTGTTCTAGATTTGAGTGTTTCAGGTTAAGGAAACAACTTTTGTCCTCAGAAAGTGAGTATTTTCAGTAACATTCATGGCCTTGGAATGAAGCATGACATAACAAATTCATGGCCCATCGAACTTGAAAACGAGTTAGTTGGATTTTTTAATTACTCTGGGTCTAGCTCCTACATCACATTATTGTCGGCTACATCAAACTCAGTCCAAATGTCATGTTTTAGGACAGCATGCAACGTCTATTATATATGTGTATATTTAAAACAGTTAGATGGAATTTTTGAAGACATACTAGTTGTTTGTTAAATAGATACATTTTTTGCCAAGTTTTTACAATATTTATCTTAAGTATCGTTGGCTATGAGGAAAGTCCAAGCACTTACAGATAAAGAGTGGTATAGGTTCATTCAAGAAACCATCCCACAATTCTAGAAAAGTTTTTCTTTTTAAGTTCTACTCTCAGTGTTATCCCAAGCTTGTTCTACATAAAATTATCGTCCCATATCTATAATATCTACTAGAATATTTGAGGATAAAGTTTAAAACTTAATTCAAGTTTTGTTCTAGTTCTCTATGTTCTCACTCCATTTTGAGCAATGATATTCTTCACCCACAACGGGCGATCCCTATAGCGCATCCTCTCCCTTTGGTCTTTGAGTTCATTCCCTCGACCTAAAGTTTGGTTCGTTCACTAAACATTGTATGCTAGTGAAATCCGTATGATAAGCATAAGCGCACATGCAGATCACATGCATCGATTTCCGATTGATTGAAGCATAGATAGGCATTCATGCACTCCATATAAGCGCTTTCCAAATGTTATATGTTGCAACGCCAAGCCAAAGTCGGCAAGTATGTGTTGTAACGCAACCTCGTTGTAAAATGTTGTGACCAATTAGTTGTGTACCTTGTATTTTTTTTACACTAATAGATGAAGATGTGCAAGATATAGTATGTAATACACTTGTATATGATAATGTTTTTATACAAATAAATTAGTTATATTATTAAATAGAATTAAATATCATGTTTTCTTTACTTAGCATGTTTGTAATTTTTTTAATATCCATATTAACTATATTTTAGTGTTTTTACTAACTGTGATGATTTATTAATATCATGTTTTTTTTTGCTTGCATGTGTATAAATTTTTTCAATCGTCCATATTAATTATCTTTTATTGTTTTTTATTATAGATGATGATTGATTAAAATTAATGAATTTTGTTTATTTTAGATTATGAATATTATTAAATTAAAAGCTTAATTTTGTTGGCTTCTCATTTAAATAAATCATTCTAGTTGTGACTTTTTACATAAGCAACCAACTTTAAAGTGGAAGAAATTTTTTATATTAAGAGGAGAAAGGTCATTATCTAGAGGTGCAAAATTTGTAGAGACTACAACATGAAACAAGCAACTCTTTTTGAACATTGTTATTACAAATACTACCACTGAGAATTTGAAGTTGGAACATTTTCAAGAAATAAATCATTGACTATGTTAGATATGAATAGGATGTTTGTCTATACAATTCTCAAACAAATATTAAAGAAAGAGTTACTAAAAAATTCTAGATTTTGCATTTCTAACAAAGGTTTATTTTATGCAATCTCATTTTAGTCTTTCTACGAAATGCCTAGAGGCCTTTAACGATAGGTTATAGACATCACTCCATTCTGAAAATGTAGTTGTATTTTTTTTGTATTTAATCAACCTAGATTCATCTCAACTCTAGATCTATCATGCTCCAAGAGGGATCAATCCCTCGAGGTGAAAAAAAAAATTGTGTGTAAAAGTGGACAAAGGATTTGCTCCTCAAGAGATTTGATCCATCTTGACACATGGTAGATCCATAGTTAAGATGAATTTAGGATGGTTTTAATTGTGTGCAATCACATCAAATTTGTAAATAATCATAATTATAGTATATGTATGTGTTTGAGATGAATATGATCATTTGATATTTACCCACTTTCCTTGGTTGAAAATCTAAAGTACTATGGAGAAGGGTACTTCAAAAGTTACATGAGAAGTGAGTTGAATAGTAATAAAGTAACAATGTTGAATGATAAAAAAAATATGAATAGTAAAAAAATAAGACGATGCTTATAATCAATAACCAATACATTACAAAGTGATCAATCTCAATCTTAGTTTTTTTTCTTTAGTACATAGCCACATCTACTAATTTTACCATCTTTTCATTCCAATCATGTGAAAAAAGAGACTAAAATCAAAGACCTTTCAAAACTTTAACTCAAGATATTGTGGTAACTTTCATACCATGCATCTCTTGCTTATCAATATTAATATTATCTTTCTCTGTTATCAATCCTTCAGACTTATGGAATGTTAAGCCCCATGTGAGTTTCAATGGAAGTTTTTTTTTACCTCTTTCAATAGGAGTATTACTTCTATCCTTGTTTCCTAACATGTTTCTGTGTTGGTCTTCTTACATCTTCAACATGTACATCATTCATTTGTTCATTATGAAAGAACATGATCACCTTGATTAATATACCATGTTTGTCACTGAAATCCTATATCAAATAAAGGAAACATTGAAACCAATGCAGCAAAAACTGAAACCAATGCACAAACCACTAAAATGCATTGTAATTGAAACCTATACCAAAGAGAAGAAACAATTAAATCAATGCAACAAAAACTAAAACCAATGCACAACCACTTAAATGGAGTGTAATTGTATCAAAGAGAGAAAACATTGAAACCAATACAGCAAAAATTGAAACCAATGCACAATCACTTAAACGGATTGTAACTAAAACCTTATATCAAAGAGATGAAAAATTGAAATCAATGTAAAAAGTGAAATCAATGCCTCCATGTAACCCCATTTCCACAATTAAAATTAATTAACTTGAATTACTATATAAATTTTTGTAAGCAACATAATGTCATTAACGTAATAGACACTAAAATCAATGAACAAAGATCAAAATGTAGACAACAGATTGTCAATAACGTAATGGACAATGAAATTTATACATGAAAACTTAAATGCACACAACATATTGTTATTAATGTAATAAACACTTAAATCTATGCACAAATAACAAAAAGTATCATGATTTCTATCGCTCATTGCTAAAAAACTAGCGTCATTTTCTAGTTTTTGGTTTATAAATGAAATCAAAGACGGTGTTTCTAGCAACTAAGAATTAAAATATGATCTAGTATACCAAATCTAGTATTTATAAGGTTAGCAGTTGGCATTCTCATCTATGGCCAATCCCAAACCCAATTCTATTCATCCATTGAACTCTATTATACAATTATCTTTGTCTATATATCAACATCAATTAAATTGTTTTATAAACTTATCTATTTAGGTGCGACAGCCTCCATGTAATCCAATTTCCACAATTTAAATTAATTAACATGAATTATCATATGAGTTTTTTAAAGCAACATAATGCCATTAATGTAGTGAACACTAAAATCAATGAGACATCTAAAAATTCGACAATTTGGATCAGACGACCATTTTTTGCCAGAGTCTAGTTTTTTTTTATTTTGCAAAATAAAAATTAAGTGTGTTTCAATCGTGATTTTGATGGTAGAAATTGTTTCAACACCCTCAAAAACCCTTGGGGCAACCAAAATTCCAAAACTTGACAGTTGTAACATGGATTTTGAAAAAATCTGACTGGATCTTTTCAAAATCATATAAAAAAAAATCCATCTCTCCAACCCAAATCGTCGAATTTTTAGACTATGCGATAAAATCAATTCATGAAGATCAAAATGTAAACATCATACTATTATTAATGTAACAAAAACTGAAATCTATGCACAAATATCAAAACGTAAACAATATATAGTTATTATTGTAACAAACATTGAAATATATGCACAAACAACAAAAAAGGCCAAGATTTATATTGCTCGGTACTTACAAACTTGTGTCATTTTATGGTTTCTAGTTTATAATTGAAATCAATGGTAAAATTTCTAGTAAAACAAAGCACTCCAAAATTGGTAAATATGATTTAACTATATGGTAATATACCTCATTGTGTGATAATAAAACTTACAGTTTATTATTGAGATGACAAGGTTGCATGCAAAAGAAACATATCTAACGTTGATACAAAGTTCAGAAAAATCAATTATTGAGATTTAAGGTATGGTGTATAAAATTCAAATATTATCCAATAGTCACTAAAATAAAATGAAACTAATTACCATGATTCACAACTACATAACTCCTTTATCCATGTCAAAGTCATTATCCTTTTCATTGATTAAGGAATAAATGTTTCAACAAATTAGCATGGCCATGATAAATAAATTACAGCTTGAACATGAGAACCAAACATATGTAGTTTTTTTAGGTCACAACTTCACATCAACATTTATGAAATTGATTACAAGCATGTAAATTGCACTTTGAAAACACAGAAAAGTGCGAACATGCAAAGAGGAATTTGAAAACACATAGTCAATCTAAAATAGTCACGTGAACATAAATGATTGTATTATTTATTGGAATTTATTCTCTTTGTGCTACATCATCCATAGAGTTGCAATCAAAGTTAAATTGGAACCCTGGATGCATGGTTTACTTTTGCCAACTGTTGCTATTATATCTTGTATTAGTTTCTTTAATCCATCCATGCCTATTTTTAGTTGGGTTGTATCCCTCAATTTTCCTCCATCAGCAACGTAGAACAACTACCATCAATCCTCGCTCCTCTTTAGTGAGTGCAATTGGGATGAACAAATGAGAATATTCATTACTTACTTCACTTCAATGATCAATTTATTATTTTAAAGGAGAGAGAATGATCTACCTCTTGGATCTAAATTGGCACCATTCTAATCATGGGCAGGTCATGTGTCGAGATGGTTGATTGCCTATTGAAAGTTCTATCAAAATTAATTAATGACTTACATTGGAATCAATGAATTATCTATTCCATTCTTACACTTAACTAAAGCCATAGTTTTGATGTGGTTAGCCATTGTTATCATCATCTTTGAATGTTTTCTCTCCAAAACAATATTGTAAATGCTAGTTATATAATCCATGAGAGATGTATAAATTTGGAAATTGTAGAGATAAATTGTATGCTTTGCATTTGAAATGGTCCCAAGAGAGTATTAATGTTTGCAATATAGTCAATTACAAACATGAAATTGATTATGAACATATAAATTGCACTTTGAAAAGACACGAAAGTGAGAACATGCAAAAAGCGTTTTGACAACACATAGTGAATCTAGAGTAGTCATGTCCCCAAGCTTCTTTTCACCCTATAAATTCGAACCCTAACAATTTAAGCTAGGTTTTATATTCTAAATATAAACCTCCTCGAATAAGCAGTGATCCTTAGACTTTGATTTTGCTCCTTGGGTAGACAATCACTACATGATTGGATTAGAGTGAAATGGTTCAATAGTTTGATATTGATGAGATGTGTGTGTGTGGTGGACGACCAACCAATATGTGATTTGTTTTATTTTTGGCAATCTCACTTTACAATGTCTCCCCCATAATGGGTTGGAGTGCCTCTCAACACAATTAATAGTATAAGCTTGACACGAGCAATTAAAGTGTTCCAAAATTCCAACAAGAATTGCAAGCGTTAAATCCACATGATTTAATTGTTGTAAACCCATGTCTTAAGCCTATCTGTTAATTTTGATAGAGCAAATTATATGAGTGTTTATGGCTTGTAGGTATGAATAATATACTTCTCAACAACTACAAAAATATAATATATAAAATAGTGAAAGAAATTAGTCTTAAATAATGTATGACAAATGTGGGTAACAAAACATGTGTTAAACAATTGCGATTAGCCTTGTTGGTTGATATAATAAATTTTAAAAGATTTAAAAAATAACATATTAGTATTTTATGTATAAAACACTTTGAATCCTATAATAAAACTTTCTTATAATGTATCATTAAGAAAAAAATAAAATTTGTACACATTTATCTCAAACTATGTAAATATTGGAATCTAATGATAATAAAACACATGCATCTATTAGTTTTGGTGTACAGTAAAATAATTTTGTGGAATAATTTCGTGGACTTTTTTGGATAAATGTGTATTTATGAAAAAAAATGATTAGGATTTGGTTAATCATTTGAAAAATGTTAATAAAATTTAATGATAAAGACATAAATATTTTCCTAAAACTAATAGATAACAAAATTTACATGATATTCTACACTCTTAAATATATACAAACCTTAAAACATGTTAAATTAAAATATCAAGCAAGTAAAGGGCCTAGTTCCTAATAGTAGGTTTAATAAAGTGATTGCCAAAAAACTATTATCCTCCTGGCTACAATTTAAATGTCATGTTGTAAGTTGTTTTTCATGAACCAGATGTTGAATTTCATGATCATCATGAAATTGTTAACAAAACCTAGTATATCAAACAAAATATTTAATGACTTTAACAACTATAAATAAATATGGGATTAAAGTTCTATCTCACCTACTTATCTTCAATTTCAAAAATATCTTTTATTTCACTTTCAATTCATTTTTATGATTTTAACAACTACAAACAAACAAACATGATATTAAAAGTCTACTCACTTATCTTCAATTTCATTTCAATTACCCCTTCATAACTTTAACAATACAAATAAAATAAAATAACTCTTTAATTTATCTTCCATTTTATTTTCAATAAATAAATAATATATATAAATATATAGATATAGATATAACTTCAATTCCCTTTCCATAACTTTAACAACCACAATAAACATAAAATTAAAAATCTCTATTTAACTGGCCTTCCATTCCCTTTTCAAAAATACATCTTCCAACCCACTTTAATTCAATTCCCTTTCCATAACTTTAACAACCACAATAAACATAAAATTAAAAATCTCTATTTAACTGGCCTTCCATTCCCTTTTCAAAAATACATCTTCCAACCCGCTTTAATTCTCTTTCACAAAATTAACCCACTTTAATTCTCTTTCAGAAAATTAATGCCGCCCTGTCTTCCATTCCACATTCAAAATAATATTATGGAAAATACATCTTCCAACCCACTTTCCACTTTAATTCTCTTTTTGAAAATTAATGCCGCCCTGTCCTCCATTCCACATTCAAAATAAATAATATTATGAAAAGCTGGCGATTCAACCTTCACATTGATGGTCACAACCATCAAACATGGGAGTAGGATTCTCTCGCCTACTTATCTTCCATTCCCTTTTCAATAAAATAATGTTATTAAAATTTTGGAAATCGACGTGGCTCAATAACATCTACAACCCCACTTTCAATATAAAAAATAATGCTATTAAAATTTTGAAATTGAGCGTGCCTCAATCACATCTTCAACCCCACTTATCATTCACAATGATATTTTGTCAATCTAATAAAACCTTGCACATTGAGAATCTCTTTATGATTGGCAGAGACGTCAAAAATCAACCACAAGCAGTGGCACTTCTTATTTCTAGGTCCACTATCATTCTCGAAACAACAAGCTATCGAAAGTGATCTTCACTCCCTTGTTGCAAACCCACGGCTACCTGTTACATGAAAAGACAACAGGCACATCTTACCTACGCATATGATTACTACAGTGCTTCATTATTAGCCAAGCTAGGTTAATACAACCGAAAGGCCGCACAAACTTATACTAGAATAGACGATGCGCATCAAATGAGGAATTGCTTTCAGGCTTTCAGGTTTGGAAGTGACCTCTCCGTTATATCTTCGACTAATGACTGTACATCCACAACCAATCGCAAGTACCGACATGACTAATTTCGCTTCCATTAGTTACTTATCTTCTCGTGTCATCCTTTGATTTGTTTTTCCTTCACAAGGACATATCGAGGTAAGTCCTGTTTATGAAGTGGGAAAGCGCATGAGGTGCGGCACGAGTTCCAAGCTTATCTTCTCCACTCTCTGTTTTTAGGAACCAACCACGATTATTGCTGCAAGCAAAAGGAGCATTTCCAATCATGGAACGAATCAGTAGGGTTAGCTGGATCGTGTGATGGGAAGTTAGTCACTGATGAAATAAATGGACTTGACCCTTTGTAGGTAAGCGCATGGGTTGCCCTTCCCGGTTTTTCAAAATCCACAATTCGAAATCCAAAATCACAAGAAAACAGCTCTCAGAACTAGATACAAGAAAACAGCAAATTTTGCAGCCCACAGGATTTGTTCAACTCGTTGTTGACAAAGTTGTTGTAATAACACTGAGCTAATTCTGTGCCTTCAAGTGCCCAGTTCTACTCTCCTGGATGGCATGCACTAGTTTAAGCTAAGAAGTTTACCAAGGATGTCATCAACCAATCTAGAAAATCATCTCTTGATGAAAAAAATATACATGCAAAGTTGGCGAGCTCCCATATACTTTTTCATTTCAAGTTCATCCATGATTAGTAACTTAGCTAATATATATTAATACCATGTACAGATGATAACAAAAAAACCATGCCAACTCTTAATGAAAATGACCATTGGCATTACAGAAATCTAATAGGGATTTGCATTAGTAACTTAGCCAACATATATTAATACCATGTACAGATGATAACAAAAAACCATGCCAACTCTTAATGAAAATGACCATTGGCATTGCAGAAATCTACAGGGGATTTGCATTTTTCTTAATTGACATAGTTGTGGCCTATTTGAGTTGTTAGCATGTGTAGGAGGGGACTTTGGAGGCTAGAATTCTTGCGAAATTACTCTAGTAACTGATTTAATTGAATTATTTGATGATATCGCTGGTCTGTAGATTAATGGCACTGGTATATATGGGACTGCATAGTGTGGAACAGAACGAATCATTTCAAGCTCTCACCTCCATTGATTATTCTGGGTTAGCATGGAGGAATCTTTGAAGGCTAGAATTCTTGCTTAATTACACCAGTAACTGAATTGATTGAATCATTTTATGATACCGCAGGTCTGTAGATTCATGGCACTGTATATATGAGACTGCATAGTTTGTAACAGAACGAATTATTTCAAGCTCAGACTTCCATTATTTATTCTGGGTTAGCAAACAGAGAAACAGAAGGGGGAGTAAAAGATCAAAGGATTTACAATAAAACATCAAACTACTACCTAACTTGCAACATATGCAGATTTTGTATCCTGTGCAATAATCAAAACCATGCAAATGTGAACAGCTCTACATAGTGAAATCCCACCCCATCCTTTCACTGACCAACTGGACAGTCACTGGATGTAGATGTCCTTGCCTCCTCCCCAAAGCTAGACACCCTTGGACTGAACGTTCTCTGCAGTTGTCTTTCACTAGTCCATGGACTATTATTTTTGGGGCTATACGTGTGTCTTAGTTCAGTGATTCGTGGGCTGAATGCTTGTCTGGTTTCAGCAGTCCATGGACTTGATGAAAGTTTGGCTTCTCCAGACTGTGTATGCTGACTTGAGCCAGAAACCCATGGGTTGAAAGGGTGTCTGGCCTCACCTGCCTCACTTGAACTAGATATTCTTGGACTATAAGCATGTTTAACCTCACCCCGGCTTCGAGTAATTACCTCATCAAAAATCTCGCCATCATCTGCCTTTCCAGCCACTGTTCCTCTTCCAAGCCCATGAACTTCAGCTTCCTGAAAGACAGCAAATGTATTAGTAACTTTTAGATTAATTTAGCAATCATGTATCAAACTTGGTGGTGACAAATACTTACCCTTAGTGCTATGTTATATGGTAATGCTGCAGTCTCTTCATATTCTGCTGCGTCCAATTCTTGAAGGTGTACCCCTTTGAAAAACTTGGGAAGAACATATTGTCTTGCAGGGACCAGGAGCATTATAAGCAGAGGGAAAAGAACACCAGCAATCGGAATCCATGTAACCCCAAAACAGACCAGCAAATAGCATGTCTGGAAAACTGTAAAAGTGGCGATGGTTTTGAAAGGCACTGTCTCAACAAATGAAGCATGAGACTGCTGAAGAACTCTGTGATCAAAATATAACATAGAAATATGATCAACCCTACAAATTGCATTCTAAAATTAACATTTTCTGAATTTTTGCAAGCAAAAGTTGCACAAGATTTTGAAAATGAAAGAGTTTAGTGTATGATATGACAATGACCATACTTATATCTACGGCTTGGAGCGGTAAGGATTAGTAGTATCCTTTCCCAGAATTGATTGCCAGGCAAACTTTCAATGGCCATGAATGCAAAGTAACCCCAAAGCACTGATGTAGGAATCATTTTAAGGAGGGGCATAGCTGCAACACAGCCAGAAACCATCAAGGCTTGCAACAAATTACTAAGACGCTGTTCTTTGACCTCAACAGGAAGTAGATGATCAATATCCTTCTCTGGATCAAAAATTGATTCATCAACTGGGCCATCTAGATTCCCTGTAGATGCAGCCAATTGAAGGGTGCTGTGATCAAGTTCTTTCAGTGCCTGCCCAAGAGCCCAAAGACCTCCAAAATTGGATGAGAAACAAACCAAAGGAAAGGTTTCGATCAAGAAAAAGCTTAAGCAGTAAATATCCAAAAGCATCACTAACTTACAAGGGCTGGAGGTGTCTGGTAAACCAATGGAGTCTGCATTTGTTGATAAGTTTCTTGCATGCTTCCATATAACTGCCCTAAGCTCGAGTTTTGTTTAATGTTTTTCTTAGCTGTCTTCACCAGTCTTTCACGGACCAACTGTGACAAGTATAGGTCAGTAATTTATCTAATAGCAAAGTCATAGCCATGCTTACATCTTCAAAAACAGAAAACCTGAGCTGCAATTCAGCAATACCTGCTGTTTCAAAGTAGCTAAGCTTTTTGTGTGCATTGGCGATTGAGGAATAACACCATTTGAAGGGGGTATACCAATAAGACCACACATGATAACCTGCCACACAATATATGACATTCCATAACCCCTCATTTGGCAAATCTTACCGATGCTCTTAATAATTTGACAGACAGAATATAAATAACCATTGTATAATTATAGCAGTTTCCAACTGCACTCAAAATAAAATTTCATGTGATTGTGCATACCAAAAAACCCAAAAGAAGCAGATCATAATGGAAAGAAGATGGCTTTCTCAAGTTGAATTCCTTTTGCTGAGCAAGTTGAGATGCCACGCTGTGGTCAAAATAGTAAAGGACAGCAATCATTGTGGCTGGAATAAATGCACCGATAATGTATAGCAATGGCACATCCAACATTTCCTACATGGAGAAATAAAGCTTATCAAGAATGAACATGGCTGCTTCAAATTCCTAAGTTCGTAATCTTGAAGGAATTTGAGCTTTTAGGAAAATGCCAGAACATTTTCAGTGCCCAAGTTCTTAAATCAGGCATTGCAAATGTGTTCATTATTGTGAAGACAACTGTAGCATAGCTACTAACTCGTGTTGTGATCTCAGTATTATAAGAAATTAAATATTTACCTTAATTACTGTCCAGTTATCATAAGCACCAGGTGACCATGGATTTGGGCTAAAAAGGCGCCTGGGAATTCCATCTGGAACTTGGCCTGCTGGTATATATGATACTCCAGTCCAAACAAGTACCATCAAAGGAACTCCATAATCCGCAATGAGACCTCGTAACCAACCTGTCAGTGTGTGTGTGTTTGTGTATTCAAAGATGCTATTAGAAACAAACAGATAAAATATGATATATTCAAGCATGCTATAAGCAAGAAACAAATAGAATCCATCATACCAATAAACCTTTTAGAGGTTAGTTTAAACTTTAGACCAAAGGGCATGGACAAGGATATTTTGAGTTTGAGTAGTACTAACATTAACGGAGACTTAAACAGGGGGCAAATTTCTCACGAGGAACACTATCCCTGCTAAAGAAGGGCAGCTGTTCGGGTCATTTCTGTTCCAAATATATTTAGTAAATCATGACTTTTCTTTTTGAAATGAAAAGAAAAATTCATCTTTCAGAGATGAGTCCTGATAACCTGGCAGTTAATTTTATATTTGGCAGGAACCTCAAATGGTATCTATCTTGCAGTTAATTTTATATTTGGAATCAAATTTAAGTTTTAGGGAAAGAAAAACCCAGTCATCATAAGGTAGAGCCCAAAGAAAAAAACAGAAAAGCTTGATTAAAAGTTGTAAATATGGCAGAGGATTGTTTTCTCCTAGATATGCATTTTCCTACTGTAAGTACCTGTCCCATAACACCATGACCTTGCCTTCCGACTCTTCAGTCCACTAAATAGAAGCCCAAACGATAGAACCAATGCAAACATTCCATTTCCGAAGCGCCAAGAATTGGTAAACTGTTCAAGCTTTGGATTGTCCATCTTTGGAACCCGAAATTCATCCACGACACCCTGTAGCAAATTGTTCCATGCAAGGCTTCAGTTCCCCACCAGATAGCATTTTCATATTTTCAATCCATCTTAAACGTGTAGTGCTAAAAATCTAATATTTATTTATTGTCTGTTAAAATTTCAGTACATGGTAAACAGACCTGCAAATAGTTAACCCTAGAAAGCTGTAAAACTTAAGGAACTCTCAAAACTACTTATGTTCACTAGGTTTGAAAACATATGTGCTAACTGAAAAGTACTAACAGTAACTAATAAGAAATTGCAGCACTCAGAAAACCATCTCTGTTTTCTTTATTTTATTATCTCACGAAAAAAGTAAACACTTTTCACACTCACTGGTAAAAACTGAATAAAAAAATGAAAGGGACCCTGCATTCCTCTATATAGGAGAAGGCCTAGGCTTTACAAGTGACTTGAACCATCTTAGGCACCTAGGTAGGAGCGCCCAGCCTGCATGCAATACGTGCACTGGGGCCTTTAGATAGTTTTGCCAAAACTAGAGTAGGTAATCTCATGCACTGCACCCTCACCCTACTCTTGGGATCAGCACCTCCCCTATCCAATTTTGGAAATTACTGATTTGATAAAGTCACACAGAATTAGAAACAAAGACTGTTCATCTGGAAATCAGTAATTCTGGACAGCAGTTAATTCCGGAGATAACCAAAGATCAGCGCATTCATGTGTCCTCACTGGCTGCTAGAAAACTGCTGTGTGCCTTCACTCTTCCTCTACCGCTACACCATCTCTCTAACCTGCTGGTCTTCTTTTGGATGCACCATCACTATGGAGAACCAGCTGTTGATTTTTCCTAAGCAGCATTGAGAGCCATTTTCTTGGAGAATGGAGGCACCTGGTCAGTTACCAGGAACTTGAACCAGTCTAGTACTGGGGGACTCAGCCTAGAGCTGAGTGGCCATTCTTTGAATGGAGGCACCTGGTCAGTTATCAGGAATTTGAGCCAGTCTAGGACTAGGGGACTCAGCCTAGGGCTGAGGACCATTCTCCGAGAGAATGGAGGCGCTTGGTCAGTTACCAAGTATTTGACATTGAGTCAATTGATGCAACCTAGGGCTGAGGCACCTGGTCAGTTACCAGGTTATCACTATAAGCCCTAGAACGGGTCTCAGCATGTGATTCACTCCTATCCTTGATCTATGGGCTATGTGACCTCCTCCAGGGATTAGCTACCCTTGGCTAAGACACCTAGTACCCGATCTTGGTGGCACAAGGAGTTCAAGTTAAGAGCATTAGTAATCCTCCCTATTTATGATGGTGTACTTTGAGTGGGCATGAAGGACCCTTATGGCCACTTGCTTTGACCTCAAAACACTTGAAGGACCATGAGGAAGACCAAGAGGTCAAAGTAAAAATACAAGAAGGCCTTTGGTACCACTAAAGGTTACAATCAAAGGGTAAAACATCAAAAAGAATAAAACCCTATTTATATTCTTTCAAGTGCTTGAAAGAATATAAATGAAGTTCACTTGCAAAACATTACACACACCTCATCTTCATCATCTTGACTGCTCCATTCAAGACTGAGACTATTCGTTGGTTTTTTCCAAGTGTGTGGTTGGTCTTTATGTCTTATGCCCTAGCTTGGCGGCTTAGCTAGCTAGGGCATCCTCTTACCTACACCCACGAGCTAGGGTTTTCACCATACTCCACACGGCCAGCAACAACATAGACCTAGGGCAGCCCTCTCCTCCATCTAGGGCAGCCCTAAACTACTTACAGGAAATTCAGGCAGCCATTCTCTCCTCACAGGCATCACTACAGAAACTTCAGGTAGCCCTATTCTCTTCATGGGCAGCCACAGAATAGTCCAGGAAGAGGAAAGGAAGGCTCAAGTAGCAACATAGCAAATCCAGGCAGCCCACAATAGACTCGAGCAGCAACATAGCAGATCTGGGCAGACCATAAGAAGATCCGGGCAGCCCACAGTAAATCTGGGCAACCCACAGTAGATCCAGGCAGCCTCCAGCAGATCCAAGCAGAACATAAGAAGACTCCGGGCAGCCCAGAACAGGTTCGGGCAGCTCATGAGAAGATCCAGGCAGATGTAAATTGGGCACGGGCAGCAACAAGCATTTTCGGGCAGCAGAAAAAGAAACTCGGGCAGCAGAGAGAAAATTCAGGCAGCAGACCCTAGTCCACATTTTTCAGGAAGTTGGTCTTCTTCCTCCATGTGGCAAGTTTTGGTCAAGCCTGTTAGGGTTTGAAATTGTTGTTCAAGCCTGCTAGGGTTTGACAAATTTGTGAAAAACATTCATCTCAAAATTCTGAGATTTTCTTCTTATTGCTGCTACAAACTCAGTCATCTCATTTAAGGGATGAATTACTAATGCTTTTGGGGTTTTTTTCCTTTAAAGGTTTCCCCGTGAAAACATCTGGTGTTCATTTGTGTTGATGCTTGATTATCTACTGCACTTGTCTTATTGTTATCTGTCTTACAGTCTGCGAAATCTAAAAAATATATGCACATGCTAAAATTCAACAACAGCTTCAGGAGCAACCAAGGTATATACTATAATCTAACTCTCCCTCTTTGTGAGGCAGGTATCTCCACCAAACTCAGTCTCTCACTCTCAGTTTCTCAAACTTTCAATTAGTGAGGGGGCTTCATCAAAAATGTCCGCAACCTACGAATATGAAGAAACATACTCTAGAATCACTTTACCCTTCTGAACTATGTCCCTGATGAAAAGGTACCAGATATCAATGTTCTTGGAATGATCATGAAACAATGGATTCTCAGAGTGCTTGATGTGATTCTAATTATCTCAATAAATCATTGTAGGCTCTTGTTACCACCCAGTTTGCACAGGGTGTTCACTAGACAAAAGACTTCATCTATGTAGCCAGGGTACCCATACCCGGGGGTAGGGTACACATAACCATACAAAGTGCCCGTACCAGGTACTTGGGTACTTGTAAGGTGTGTCTCCTGTCGTACCCTGCCATACCCCATACTGCCTCCACGTACCCAAGACACCATTATAAAAAAAAAGGTACTTATAGGCGAAATGGTACGTCGTACCCCATGTTTGGGTACTTCGAGGGTACGACTGACTCAGTAAAATGCAATCGGCTTAGGAAAATGTAATGACCCCTAACCAAATCTGAACTATTTTTTTGCTAACTGCATATGGAGTCTAGTTCAGGACTTATGTCAAACACTTTGCAACACTGTTCAAATTCCACTAAATATTGTCCAAATCTGGTAGACTGATTTTGCATTGATTTACAAATAAGTTGTTTATGGTTTTTTGTTCAGCACTCATGGAACATAATTTGACTACCAAAAGTGTATTTAATACTGAGAAATACACTCGCATCAACCCAAGAATATATTTGGAAATTTGAAATTTTTTAATCCCTGTAATAGCAGTACAAATAGGTGTTTAAAATAAGATTTCAAGTATACATTCAGGTCTGAGTTTAATTGTTTGTTATAACTGCATGGTACAATGATTTATCAAATTTTAGGTAACTTCCAGTCTTCCAATTGATATCTACTGAGTCTATGATTTATCAAATTTTATGTTTCAAATTTTCAATGTGAACGTTCATTGTTCAAATAATCATTGAATCTATAATTATGAATCATGATTCATAATTTATGAAGAAATCTGAAATATGCATGTATAATGTGACTGACATTTTTTATATTATACATATATAGTACCTCCAACGTACCCAAGTACCCTGTTTCAAAAAGTGGCATCCTCATCCTCGTCCCTGTACCCAAATTTCCTGGAAACTTAGGACTTCATCCATCCAGGGATCTTCTAGTCCCCCATCCACATCAAGCAGTCTTCTTCCTAGTTGCAGCATGTCCTTTTGCACTTCTTTTTTCATGGTCAAAGGAAGTTGTTTGTAAAATTTTGTCATCCATTATATGTGTAAAAAGGCTACCCCAAGTGAGTCACTCATGTCATGACAACTTTGGAGTGTTTTTTTACCTAGATGAACTTAGATCCTAGTGATCAGAGTTCACCCTGGTTTTTTCACACACACCTCCAAAGCCAAAGTGTGTTATAACATAGGTGCCTCGGGTTGGTGTCTAATTCCTTATGGTCTGATGTCAAAATTAGAGTTAGTCACCATGGTCCTAGCTACATGCATGACCTATTAGGTCCCTTGGAGGAGCAAAATTGACAAGAAACTATGTAAAAAGGTGTTAAAAGGGGTAAAAATTTGAAAAAGGATTATTTCAAAATCCGAGCACCTACTCCCCTCAAAGGGAGTGCATGCGAGTGTCTCCCCTCATCCAAGGGAGCAAAGTGGTGCCTCCTCCTCACTCATGCATGGTTTGCATGCTTCTGTTCAACATTGGGATCTCCTCCCAAAGTTGGTGCCCCTCCTTAGGAGTAAGTTTCTAGTTGTGGCCTCGGCTCTCAATTACTGCATGGGATCTCCACCAAAAGGGGGCACCCACTCCCAACTTCGGATTTAAATACACATGTGGTCCATTTCTCTTGATGTGCATGAGATCCTCCTCAGAGGTGGCGCCCCTCCTCTTCAGTTAACTCCTAATTGGATGGTATTCTACCAGATGTGGCAATTGGTGGCCTAATTAAGCCTATTTCACTCCACTATGGCTTGAGTTCTCCTCAATGTGGCACATTAGGGTTTTGGAGGGCTCAATTAGGGTTTTGGTAAGGCCCTCCATGTGTCACACTCTCCTCTATGCATGCATGAGATCAAGGGGGGTGCATCCTCTCCTCGTCCTATTTAAAGAGACATTTCCTCTATCTTATGTTGTTGGTTGCTTGAGGAACAGTTTTAATCTTGCTTTGTGATGATAAAAGAAAGGCTTTGGAGGTCAAGTGTGTCGACTTTATTGTGTGGAATGCTAAGCATCTCAAGTGCACAAGTTAGAGGTGATATTGTAGCTTTTGCTTTGTGATTTCTTTGTCTTTGTTGGGCCATAAGAAGGGCATTATTGCCACATTGGTTGAAGGTTATGGTTAGTTATTGTGTAATTTCATTGTTATTTTACTTAGGAGATTATTTGTGCACCTTACCTTTGTTTGGATTGTACAGATATAATCTTTTTTTTTGTAGGATACACCCAAGAAAGCAAGAAAGGAGAGAACCATCTTTCCCCTTGCAATTCTACATTATTCTTTCTAACTCATCATGCAGGTGGTGGTTCGTAGTTTCAACCTCCCTCTCTTGGTGAAATTTTCATGGAAGCAAAATCCCTCTTGACTACTTCACAATGACTCCATTGCCCATCCAAAAAGAGAAAATCTACTTTTTTTCTCTCTAGCAATCTCCCTTTTTTCATTAAAGCTAAATCTTTTCCATTCTTCTTTCTTACATGCATGTGAAGATACATGGCTGAATAATTTATATCTTAAGATCTAGTTTCACCTACATATAAATCTAGTAGTTTTAAAGTTCAAATTCTTATAGCTAGATCTAGTTTATTTCTGGTTTCTAGGTGCACACATATGAAAGTTTATCATTTAGAACTTAGAGGCATGCTTACTTTATGAGTGGGCAGTGGTAATATTGATATATTTTCTTTCCGTTGTCAGAAAAGTCCTTGGACGGCGTGGAAACATCACTTAGATTCATTTAGGATCATAGATTTTAACCCTCTTTCACTTGTTTTTTTTCTAACATTTTTATTGGCAAGTTAAGCCTCTATCCAAGAGAGATCAAAGGGCTCCATTCCAACTATTTTTTTGTAACATTTATTTGCAGGTTTTGGAGAGTGAACACACAACCCAAAAGCATCCCAAACCGGCCACCATTCAAACCCCCCCAGGGTGCCTACCAAACAAGGAACTTACCTTACCACCTTCTCACATTCACTTCTTCTCTAATTGTAGCCTGATTGTTGGCCATAAGGACCAACAATAGGCATTCTAGGGGCTACATAGCCTATTGTAGCCAATCAAGTAGGTTGGTGGTGTCACATCCCCCCTACCCCCCTCTGCCTCATTTTCATGTGTGTCTTTTTTGCTTTCTCTTCTTCTTCCTATTTAACTTAGTGTAGTTCATATTTCCTTTAGTTGCTATGAATAATTACGTCACACTTACTTTGAAGTTGGAAAAGAATCTTATTGCATGCTTTTATATCCTGCATATCATTTACGTATGTTGCAATTAAATATAATTACCCCAACCAAAGCAAACTTCTAAAAACACTTTAACATTAATTAAACTCAAAACTAATCCTCCCTAAAGACATATTTCGGCATTATAAACATCCAATTGTGGAAAAATTCCAATGTTCCCCCAAGTTTCTGGGGAATAGAAACAACATATGCAGAAGTACCCCCCCAAATTTAAGGAAATGTGGAAGGGTATGTCAGGGTCTCTGACATAGGGGACCCCACCAGGAAAACTACCAAATTTATATTAAAATACATAAAATTTGAAAGTTGGAGCATAATTCATTAAAGTCTTTAATTTTATAATCTAAAGATTAATACAAGTTTACAACATACATCAAGTGAAATAAAATTAAATACAACCATAAATAAGCTATAACTAATAAAGCAAATTCAGAAATACAACCATATTGGACAACAAAATGAAATCGAGGCAACTAAGAAGGAAAATAGTGGACAACTTGGTCCTTTATCATTTAATTTTTTAATATTTTTTTTTGGTAAAAATTGTCAAAAGAAACGTGGGGACACCATTTTTTAAGAGGGAAAGGTTTCCCTTCTGAGCTTACTTGAGTTTCCTTCAAACAGGAACATGGGGGGTCGTTTCGAATGGAGTTTCTAAGTTTCTGAAACGTGTGGAGGCATGGAAACGCGTTTCCTACCCTTGGGGACGTGTACCCGTGTAAGATTGGAAAATTCTACAGTTGAGGGACTCTACTAGGTAGTGACCATTGAGATCAATCAGGATTCACCCTCAATTGGTGACAGCGTTGGACATTCCATATGACTTCGATCTAGCCCTCTCATTATGTGGCACCACACCTTACATCATTTCTTAACTCCTTTCCACATACCCTATGTATATCAAAAACTCCCCTCTCCTTCTAATAATTTACAAGCAAGTCAATTCTCGCTCCAACGAGTTCACAATTTGACTTCACTTCCTCATTTTAGTAATTAAATAACTCTCCTTTATGCTGGTGAATTAATCTCTTAGTCTAACTTGCAAGTATTTTTTATTTTGCAATCGTATCCTTTTTTCGCCCAATGGTTAAAGCACTGATCTCATTGATATGCATGTTAAAGGCTTGATCTACTTAGTGACTGTTTCTTTGATTTACCTATTAGATATACTACCAAATTAGTTTCCTAGCTTTCCTTTTTAACTCCCAAGTCGCTTTTTCTAAAGCGACCATCCTTAGATTTTATAAGGTCTACCTCCCTTGGATTTTGTTTAGGAGTTGGCCTAAATAGGAGTTGTTGTTTTGGTGATAGTTGCACCCAACTCGTTGGCTTGCCCCCAAGGCCGCTTTTAATGAGTTGGTATTTCTCTCGCATCCATGTGCGGATCTAGGAAGCAATAGCTCCAACATCTAGTTGTTCAACTTTTCTATTAACTTGAGAAGGTGGATCACTTCACAACTAGTAGCACCACTTATTATATAATCTGGCCTTTGTCAAACTAAGTGCCACTATCACCTACTTCCCATTGGACCGTGATATCATACCTATTAACCCCTCCAGTTGTGTCTACACTATTGGAGGGTTAAGATCCTGTTGAATTTTGCAGGTTAGATGAGTTTTAGTACCAGTAATAAAATTCAATACATGAACATATAAAGAACTGAGGTAAAATGCAAACTGTAATAAAACGTAACAACATAACTTTCATTTCTTTCAACTTTAACGCTCTGCTAGTCACTGCATTAACTTAACGCTCAGTTGGTCACTGCGTTAAAGTTGATCATTGAAATGTTTCATCAACTGTCATGTACAGAAAAATAATAAATAACATGTGCAGTAAACTAAATCTCAAGTAAACTACAGAAGATAAAATCTTAACCATTGTTGGATCCGCCTTATACTCAGTTAGATCTGAGTTTGATCTTGTCACCGAAAGGACAAGTCAAACTAGTTGAATCATATACGTACCTTGAGAGAGAGAGGGAGTAAACAGACCTTAGTTTCTTCAATCAATTTAACAATGCAGTCAAGGAGAATCACACAGATGCACTCAGAGTGAAAGATGTGCAGTCAAGCACTCTACCAACAGATTCACAGTGAACAAATTCCCGAAACTAGTCAAGGTGGATCAAACAGAAAGACTCGGCCTGTGCAGAGAATGGATTGCAGTAAATCCCATGCAGAATAACACAGAGGAAAAATCTGCAAACTGCCGTGGAGAAGGAAAAATGCAGCCCAGACCGAGTAATCCAGGCAGATCAGTGAAGACCAGGTGAAGACCAGGCAGAGTGATCTCGAGAAGACAAGCCGTGAGAAAAACCAACAATCAAAATCCAAGCCCGTGAAGGTAAGCTATAAGCAGGCCGTGAAGGAAAAACAGCAATAAGCCTGTGGAGAAAACCATGAGCCAGGCCATGAAAGAAAACAGCAGTAAAAAATCCAAGCACGTGGAGAAAACCATGAGCCAGGCCGTGAAGGAAACAACAGTCAAAATCCAAGCCCGTGGAGAAAATCGTGAGCCAGGCCGTGAAGGAAACAGCAGTCAAAATCCAAGCCCGTGGAGAAAATCGTGAGCCAGGCCGTGAAGGAAACAGCAGTCAAAATCCAAGCTCGTAGAGAAAATCGTGAGCCAGGCCGTGAAGGAAACAGCAGTCAAAATCCAAGCCCGTAGAGAAAATCGTGAGCCAGGCCGTGAAGGAAACAACAATCAAAATCCAAGCCATGGAGGGATCCCAAAGTCTCGTGTACAAACTAAAATTAATCTCTTCCTTATATAAAAAATTTACTTAGGATAGAATTAACGAAGGCCCACAAAAATTAAAAAACATAAAAATAAAAATTAGGTGGTCCTTAAAAAAAAAGGAATAACAAAAGTCAAAAGGTTTAATATGATAAAATCATAAATTAAGTAGTTTGTTGAAAAGTCTATTAATAAAATCTCATGATTTTATTAATTAGACTAAAATAATTATTTAATGAAATCATAATAAACCGAAAGATCAAAAGGTCCAACATAAAGTACAAAATCATAAGTGGGTCATTATAATAAAAATATAAGGTAACCATAAAAATAAATGGTCCAATGATCTTTAATAAATCATCAAGTAAATATACTCCATAAAGTAGGAGTCCTCATAGCCAAAGGTGCACACAAGTAATAGTGCTAAGACTAGTAAGAATAGGACCAAGATTCAACAACCACAAGATCAAGGTGAACCATAAAGGTGGACAATCAATCAAATAGGACCAATAAGACCAAATACTTTTCTCTCTCTCAAGGTACATAGTTTTATATATTTTGTCATCACTATATAAGGGGGAAGATCCAAACAGACGATACAATCCTTTTGTCCTTGACACTGCTCCTAAAGGTTAGGTACTAGGGACATCGTCAAGGGGTGGCCAGTCCCTTGAGAATCAACCTTAGCAATAACTGATTAGAAGAGGGGACATCATTATCTTCCATTCTTAATGAATGGCTTTCAGCCTTAGGCTAAGTTTCAGTCTCACACTGAATCAAGTTGATCAATCCCTGGACCCTAACCGGGTCCTCCATTCTCTCGCAGAATGGTTCTCAGTACTAAGCTAAGTTTCAGTCTCACACTGAAAGTTGATCAACTACCTACAGGACCTACTTGGACATCATGTCCCTGGTCCTATACCAGAATATATCTCTGCCTCTACCTGCAGGCTCTACTTGGACATCACATCCTTGGTCCCAGACCAAAATACCCTAGAGGCATATAGGGGCCCTAGCCACATGCTAGGGGCTTTGCCATGGCATCAACCTACTTGGTCCTAGACCAAGAACCCCAGGAGACTACTGGGGGCCCTAGGGTACCTTCTAGGGTCTTACTCTGTCCTAGTCAACTGACTAGGAAACCATTCTCTGAGAATGGGTCTCGCAGCTGCACTAACTTTACACTCCCTCTCAGCAAGAGGGACATTCTCAGCACATCGATAACATATTGTACCCTTACGTTGTGATAACTCATCTCGATGTCTTTCAGACTGTCATCAAATACAGGGTTTCTTAAGAACCTCAAACAGCTCTCCATCTTAGCATGAAGCATGATCTCATAGATCTTATTGGAAGTTATAGTTGACTTCCCTTGATGGCTGAGAATTACTTTCCGCAAATCAATTTTCCAAATCTGTTGTTGGACTGACTCCTCATAATAGGAGTAAACCAAATCAGTGACATGGCTCTCACTAAGGCAACCTTGAAGCTTTTCAATAGGCTTCTTAATGAGATCAAACGTAGGCTTCTTGGCCTTCTCCCTCTGCTTCTCTAAGCGAGAAGATTCCATCTTTGAGTCACTGGAGGACTGATGGAAGATCACTCTTTCATCTTCTGCTACCCCACTTGGTTGGGGACTAGAGAGTACAGATGTCTCCCTCTTGATCTCTGAATCTTGACTAGGTTATAGAGTTTCAATGGCATGTCTTGGGACCTTATAGAGGTCACCTTCACGAACTCCAATTACAATGGCTAAGTTTATACTTCTACCTTTAGACCATATCAAAACTTTTCCTTTTGAGAAAGTTACAGAGTACCCCTTGTCTTCTAAAACTATCACTGAAATAACATTCTTCTTTAGACCAAGAACATATAAAATTTCTCCAACATTAATCAACATACCTGAATCAAGCTGTATCTTGGTTGAACCAACCCCTTTAATGTCAAAGGTACTTCCATCTCCAAGTTCCACTTTCTTGTGGAACTGCTTGACCTTGATAGATACCAAGTTCTCCTTAAATTCAGTCATATGCTTAGAGGCTCCACTGTTTATCCACCAGGAATCTGAAAAGTTGAAGGTGGGACTTGAAAGTGTTGAGGCCAAGTAATATTCTTTTCTTTGACCTGGATTCTTGGTCTCAACCTTAGACCTCTTTTGTTGAGGTTGCTCTTCTTCTGTAGCAACTGAAACATGGTGTTTCTTTCTATGCCAATTTTTGTTAGATGGTTTTCTACACTCCCATGCATAATGACCAAGCTTACCACAATTATAACACTTAACTCTTGATTTAAAGGAATGCTTACCTCGAGGTTCCTTACTATTGTCTTTGTGTGGTGAGGGATTCTTTCCTTTCTTTGTTTTGACAATTAGAGCTTGATTATTTTCTGGCAAGGGCACGGATTTGCTTTGGATCCTACTTTCTTCATTTAAACAATCATGCCACAACCTCTCAAAGTTGGGTTGATCCCCTCGTCCATTTACTGAAGCCAAAAATGTCTCCCACGTTGTAGGGAGGCCATCGAACACTGTCTGCACAAGATCATCATCTTCTACCTTATCTCCAATGGCCAAGAGTTGGTCTCTTATCTGAGCGATCCTAGAAAAGAAGGTAGCAACCTTCTCGTCTTTCTCCATTCTAACTGATCTGAGTTGTTTCTTCAAAACTCTTCTCTGAGTAGGGGCTTTCTTCTCATAGAGGTTAGCTAGAGCATCGAAGCATTCTTTGGCTGTCCTTAACAGAGCTAACACAGCCATCAGGTTATCTTTAACTGAGTCAAAGATAACTCGCTTTGCCTTGGCTTGCTTCTTTTTGAATGATGCTCTGCCTTGGGCTGTAGTAGGCTCTTCAACAACTCTAGTAACCAAATCATCTAGATCGCTTTCTTCTAGGATATTTAGAACCCTAGCTTTCCATGCATTGAAGTTGGAGGCTCCCTCAAGCCTATCTTCTGATTTTACTGAAGGAGTAGTCATCTTAACCTTTAATTGTCAACTTGAAAGGTAAGCTTTTGTGAAGTATAGACCTTGTCTTAGGATCGTTGTAGTTTCTATTGGCTGCAAAACAGAGTTAGCTATACCCTAAGCTCTGATACCATGTTGAATTTTGCATGTTAGATGAGTTTTAGTACCGGTAATAAAATTCAATACATGAACATATAAAGAACTGAGGTAAAATTCAAACTGTAATAAAACATAACGACATAACTTTCATTTCTTTCAACTTTAACGCTCTGCTGGTCACTGCATTAACTTAACGCTCTGCTGGTCACTGCATTAACTTAACACTCTGCTAGTCACTGTGTTAAAGTTGATCATCGAAATGTTTCATCAACAGTCATCTACAAAAAAATAATAAATAACATGTGCAGTAAACTAAATCTCAAGTAAACTACAAAAGATAAAGAATCTTAACCATTGTTGGATCCGCCTTATACTCAGTTAGATCTGAGTTTGATCTTGTCACTGAAAGGACAAGTCAAACTAGTTGAATCATATACATACCTTGAGAGAGAGAGGGAGTAAACAGACCTTAGTTTCTTCAATCAATTTAGCAGTGCAGTCAAGGAGAGTCACACAGATGCACTCAGAGTGAAAGATGTGCAGTCAAGCACTCTACCAACAGATTAACGGTGAACAAATTCCCGAAACCAGTCAGGGTGGATCAAATAGAAAGACTCGGCTTGTGCAGAGAATAGATTGCAGTAAATCCTATGCAGAATAACACAGAGGAAAAATCTGCAAACTGCCGTGGAGAAGGAAAAATGCAGCCCAGACCGAGTAATCCAGGCAGATCAGTGAAGACCAGGTGAAGACCAAGCAGAGTGATCCCGAGAAGACAAGCCGTGAGAAAAAACAACAATCAAAATCCAAGCCCGTGAAGGTAAGCCGTAAGCCAAGCCGTGAAGGAAAAACAACAATAAAAAAATCCAAGCCTGTGGAGAAAACCGTGAGCCAGGCCGTGAAAGAAAACAGCAGTCAAAAATCCAAGCCCGTGGAAAAAACCGTGAGCCAGGCCGTGAAGGAAACAACAGTTAAAAATCCAAGCCTGTGGAGAAAACCGTGAGCCAGGCCGTGAAGGAAACAGCAGTCAAAATCCAAGCCCGTGGAGAAAACCGTGAGCCAGGCCGTGAAGGAAACAGCAGTCAAAATCCAAGCCCGTGGAGAAAATCGTGAGCCAAGCCGTGAAGGAAACAACAGTCAAAATCCAAGCCCGTAGAGAAAATCGTGAGCCAGGCCGTGAAGGAAACAGTAGTCAAAATCCAAGCCGTGGAGAGATCCCAAAGTCACGTGTACAAACTAAAATTAATCTCTTCCTTATATAAAAAATTTACTTAGGATAGAATTAACGGAGGCCCACAAAAATTAAAAAACATAAAAATAAAAATTAGGTGGTCCTAAAAAAAAAGGAATAACAAAAGTCAAAAGGTTTAATATGATAAAATCATAAAATAAGTAGTTTGTTGAAAAGTCTATTAATAAAATCTCATGATTTTATTAATTAGACTAAAATAATTATTTAATGAAATCATAATAAAGTGAAAGATCAAAAGGTCCAACATAAACTCCAAAATCATAAGTGGGTCATTATAATAAAAACATAAGGTAACCATAAAAATAAATGGTCCAATGATCTTTAATAAATCATCAAGTAAATATACTCCATAAAGTAGGAGTCCTCATAGTCAAAGGTGCACACAAGTAATAGTGCTAAGACCAGTAAGAATAGGACCAAGATTCAACAACCACAAGATCAAGGTGAACCGTAAAGGTGGACAATCAATCAAATAGGACCAATAAGACCAAATACTTTTCTCTCTCTCAAGGTACATAGTTTTATATATTTTGTCATCACTGTATAAGGGGGAAGATCCAAACAGATGGTACAATCCTTTTGTCCTTGACACTGCTCCTAAAGGTTAGGCACTAGGGACATCGTCAAGGGGTGGCCAATCCCTTGAGAATCAACCTAGCAATAACCGATTAGAAGAGGGGACATCATTATCTTCCATTCTTAATGAATGGCTTTCAGCCTTAGGCTGAGTTTCAGTCTCACACTGAATCAAGTTGATCAATCCCTAGACCCTAATCGGGTCCTCCATTCTCTCACAGAATGGTTCTCAGTACTAAGCTGAGTTTCAGTCTCACACTGAAAGTTGATCAACTACCTGCAGGACCTACTTGGACATCGTGTCCCTGATCCTATACCAGAATATATCTCTGCCTCTACCTGCAAGCTCTACTTGGACATCACATCCTTGGTCCCAAACCAAAATACCCTAGAGGCATATAGGGGCCCTAGCCACATGCTAGGGGCTTTGCCATGGCATCAACCTACTTAGTCCTAGACCAAGAACCCCAGGAGACTACTGGGGACCCTAGGGTACCTTCTAGGGTCTTACTCTGTCCTAGTCAACTGTCTAGGAAACCATTCTCTGAGAATGGGTCTCGCAGCTGCACTAACTTTAACAGATCCAACAAGATCCCATCAAGTTGGTCACATTGTTGGATTATCCAGTTATGCACATTTGTTAGGAGGGCCATATGACATGGATAATCACGCATGTGGGATTTGTAAAAGAAGCAAACGCAAATGAGACTGTGTATTTGCTTTTCAATTCTATTCTTTGTTGAGCATATCTATTATTACCATTTTCTTTGTGTAACAGGTACAAGTTCAATGTCAAGTCTTCAAGCAAGCAATAAGGATGATGGTCAAGTTTTGGTGGTAAAGATGTGTTGAGGTAAGAAACATTACTAGAACTATGGAAAGAGAATTACTAGACAATGATGAAATAGAGGAAATATGGGCGATATTATCTTCAGGAAATCTACATGAACAAGTGACCTTGTAAGGAAAACTCTCCGCGAAGCAGAAAGTAAAGCCTTGAGCAATAGTACTTCACCAAACAAATTTGAAGCACCCATTCAAGGACAAAGTATGTTGTCCTAAAGCGCCTTTGACAGTAAGGCAAACCTCAAAACCTACATCAATGAATCAAAAGAAATAGTGTGAAGAAAATCCCACATGTAAGAGCACATGTATCACTAACGAAGAAATGAAGAAGACAGGTGCATTAGGAAGGATGATGGAGGGCACATTTATGGAAAATGAAGGCCATGAAATAGGGATGAGATCATTCAGTAAACTAGGCAAATGCATGGAGAGGAGGTTTTGTTGTGTCTTAGTTAAACAGGTAGGGAGCATGATGCATGCAAAATAGTTCAGTTAAGAAAGGCACATCCACTTTAAGTTCAATTAAGGAGAGCGCATCCACTTTAAGTTCAATTAAGGAGAGCGCGTCCACTTAAGAAGATAGTTTATGCATGCAAATGGTCTAGTTAGGAAGGGGGAAATTGACTGAGTAGCAATGAAGAAGGGCGCACTCCACTTGCATGCATGAGCTGTCAATTAAGGAGGGCGCACTCACTTGTCTTGCAGTTGATCTCAGTGAAGGAGGGCATGCTCCAGTTGCAAGCAAGAGCTAGCAGATAAGGAGGGTGCACTCACTTGTCTTACAGTTGATCTCAATGAAGGAGGGAAGACACCACTTGCATGCATGAGCTATCAGTTAGGGAGGGTCACACTTCATTGGACTACAGTTAGTCTCAATGAAGGAGAGCGCAATCTCTTGCATGCATGAGCTAGATCAACATGCATGGAGAGGGTGCATTAATGCATTGGAAGCCTTTATATTCACAGCGAAAGACTTGGAAGAGGTAAGGCATTCATTTGGGAGAATTATTGTCCATAGTTGAACTTTCATATTTTCTTCATCCACCATTCTCTGACCACCACCCTCATTTGTCGGCCATGGGATCATTGGCCTCTTGTTCCACGTCAACCATTATGGTGCAAACAGTTTCTTGGCAACATGTTATAGATACGATTATTCTTTATTCTAGTTCTTTGTGTCATTGGATGCTAATGGTTAACTTTTGGTAAATGTTCAATGGTTCCTCCTTGCTCTTGTTTTGATTTAATTTTAATCACTCAAAAACACAACGACATTTAAACTAACCCTCCCTCTTTAACTGTTTGAGGACAATCAAAAGGGAGCTATGGCACGTTGGTTTCTCTTGTTTTCAGATCTACATATCACATTACAATGTGTGACCTTGAGGGACACCCCCCTTGGAGTGGGAAAGCACTAGTCTAAAATGGAGAAGCACCTAGTTGTGACATGACTAGGAGCCTATAATTATCGAGTTGACATGTTGTTGCAAATCCACATGATAACAATACTTAAACACAAACTAAACAAAAAACTTAAAGTACTCTTATTGCCACCTACATCTCCAGCCTAGTTAGAATCCACGAAACCATACAACATCAAACATCACCTCTTAGATACCAAAGGTCATGATGCATTGTTCCCTTCAAGTAACACATGCTTCACAACAACCTAGTGAATTTGCCTCAACTCAAGCATACACTGATTTAATGTGCTTTATTACAAAACAAATATCCAATATAGTATTTACCAGATACATGAGGTAACCTATCAACTATCTGTACACTAATTGATCAACCAAATCTGAATTTGAGTCTCTTGATAACTTTAAATTAGGTTTCATAGGAGTAAGCAAGGGTTTATATTCCATCATCTTAAACCTCTTCAAATTCACAAGCTCACCCTGTCCAAGGAACACCTCTCTTGGACTTTGCCAAACCTTTAGAACCAAGAAATAATTTAAAAGGGAAATGTCCTTATGTCAAATTCACTTGCTAGTTCTTCTTGCACCATGCTCTGAGCTTTACTAAACTACCTGTCAAGACCAAGTCATCTACATATAACACTAAGATAAGCATATTAGATTTATCAAATAGATAATACACGTTGGCATTTGTCATGATCTTAGTGAATCCCAAACGCTATAGTTACTAATCAATCTTTGAGTACCAAAGCACATGTTGCCTGCTTCAGCCCATAAATGGCCTTCCTCAACCTACACACATGGATATCTCACCCATGCACCGAAAGGATAAAACCTCTCAATGATCAATGTATATTTCTTCCTCAATCAAACCAATAAGAAAAGTTGTCTTAACAACCATCCGATCTAAAGGCCAACCAAATACTGATGTGAAATAAGAAAAGACTAATGGAAGTATACCTAACGACTAGAGGAAAGGTCTCATCATAGATTACTCTGTCTTTCTAGGAGAATCCTCTTGCTATGAACCTCGCCTTGTTCTTCTCAGTACTACCATTAGCTCCATACTTCACCTTGTACAACCACTTGGAATTAATCACCAACTTCCCTACTGATCTCCCAAACATCATTCTTTAGGATAGAGTTGTTTTCACATACCCAATAGGCTCTTTTTTCTGTTGAGACCACAGGGTGCTCAATTATGTGTAAATTCTACTCTTGCTTGCAATTACGAATTTACTTTCTAATGGCTTACTATAATACATATTTTTAAAGCACAAGTGAAATATATATAATTACAATTCTTTAAACTAAAATTGTACATTCTAATTATATAATCATTCCTATCATGAACGCATCAAACCATGCTCACTCAATCCATAAACATAATCAATTCCGCAAGAATAGTTGAAACATTATATATTAAAATTAAAATTCATGGCATTCATACACAATTGGCGCTTATCTTATGAAAGTCCTCCAACCAGCTGCAAGCGAAGGACATTCCTCCCATTCGTAAGCACTCTGTCAAGCCATCTCTTTCTTTGAAAGATGCCACCCCCGAGCTTGGGCTATTAGTCAACAAGGGGCAAATTTTGCTTCCTTTCTTCAATACAGTCACACCCAACCCGAAGGCAATAACTCAACCCAAAGGCATTCACGTATTACACAAAGGTGTAGAAACCCCTTCCAACGTTGTTCCCACCCCTGCATTCATTCCCCATTAGCCTGCACAACACAAGGGATGGAATCCCCTTCTCTACTCGGCATTCCCTCAGGCTGTCTCCAACCCGTTCCAGTGCTCCAACGCAAGTTGGCCATGAAGTCTCTGTGTCAACGTTCCAGGTAGTCCAGCTACAAGCTAGGCCTTTTTAATAAGGGCACCAAGCCCCAAATGCACCAATTTATCAAGGTAAGATATATCAGTTTATCAGGGTTCTTCCTCAGATGTGAAGCTAGACCCAGTGGTCAACTATCCTTCTTCCTCAATGACCACATGCATTCTTCTCCATGCCATAACGAATGAATGAACAAGTGAATCAATGAGAACCTTCAAAATGAATTCCTAACAAGATATATGCATGGTTATGAATTAACAGGTAGCTTCCCCATAAGTATCCACTTTCCCTTTTTTAATCTCACTTAGGATAACTAATCCCATAATTAATTAAATTGACACACCAAGGTTAAGGAACTTTGGTTAAAAAGATTAATGAAGGTTTAGGGCATGAGCTAGAGTTATCACCCCTTAGCCCCTCTCACTTCCCCCGCTTAGGAACCATAGACCTCGATCACTTTTTCGTCCTTCACTAGCAGTTGTTATGGATTTTATATTAAAAGCATATACATCATTTACAATATCCATGGTCTTCTAGACCATATAACCCCTCTCACTTCCCCCACTTAGGAAGCATAGCCCTCAATCTCTTTTTCGTCCTTCACTAGCAGTTGTTATGGATTTTATATTAAAAGCATATACATCATTTACAATATCCATGGTCTTCTAGACCATATAAATCTGACATATAGCCTTTTCATAATTACATCACATTTACATCTTGGGGTCAAATACGGGGTGTTACAGTTGCACACCTCTACCATGGCATCCTGCCATACCTTCTCACATACTACCTCCCCAAAACTGGAAGGCTTTGCATTCAACATAACTAAGAAACTTTAGGAAGATGACTCACTTTAAAAGAAATCTTAGGCTCTCCTACTTGCTCCTATGTTTCATGTATTATCTCGGTAATCCATTTAGGCCTCCTAATGAAATTGGTAGGCAAGATGGTCTTTGTACTTGCACTAGAATTTGACTGATCTGACTTTGATTTCTTGAGAATCTACGGATCAACATTTGGGGCAGCAAGCTTGTCAACCTCCTCAATCTATGTCGGAGGCTCTTGAGACTTAGACAACCCTACATTCTTGTCAAACTTAACATCTAAACTTTATTTTCTACTAGGACGGAATGTACATTTTGTAAGACTAAGAAGTTGTGGTATCCCACCAAAATACCCTTCAAACTAGAGGGTTCCATTTTCTCCTCAAGAATATGAATATATATAGCAGTGTTGAAAAACTCTCCGAAAAATCGCCGACTTTTTAAAAAGTCACGATTTTTTCCCTAAGCCGAAAAATCGGCTGGAAAAAATCGCGATTTTTTTATTTTTCAAAAAGTCGCCAATGGCTAAAATGGCAAGTCCCTACTTTTTTCAAAAAGTCTCGACTTTTTCCAAAAAGTCCCGACTTTTTCCAAAAAGTCCCGACTTTTTCCAAAAAGTCCCGACTTTTTCCAAAAAGTCTAGACTTTTTCCAAAAAGTCTCCATTTTGGCTAAAATGGCTAAAATGGCAAATTTTCGAAAAATTAGTCATTTTAGCCATTTTGTTGTATACTAACACCTTTCTTCTACCTTATAAATATTTCATTATTGTATTTGAAAATCAAACCATGCAAGGATAAGGTATACAAAATATGTATCCATTTATCAAAGATCACAATGGTAATTGAATTACTTTTTTTCAGGAATTTTTTGGGCAAACATATTTTGAGGGATCGTCATAGCACATTGTAGGAAAAAAAATCAATGTTTCAAGTGGTAGATAAGTTAGGGATAAATGTAAGGTTCATGTTAGAAATTCAATTTGGAAGGAGTGAAAAATACATCTATGATTTATCACCAATACAAAACAAGAAATAAATTTAATGGTTATCAACCAAATCAATAAAATATACCTTTCAAAAATTAGGTTTAAGTCATAAGATGGAGGGACAAATAAAAAGCATTTATGAAAACCTTATATAAACCTAATNTGAATTATGAATGGAAAATAGAATAAATTGTGAAGTAAAGATATAATAAAAACGAGAAACAAGTAATAAGTAAAAAAGAAACTTGGGAAGAGAGCATTGATATTAGATAACTAGATGCTAGTTTTCCTCAGATACATTTATATATGTGGTGTCATGTTGTATTGGTTATCCTCTTTTGATTCCTTGATTGGACAACTATGATGTTTCAAAATACGATATCGACTTTGATGTATCATTTTACATTTGGCATGACTGCATGATGATGATATATATCAACGCTTTCTCCATATTTATGTTCCAATGTGTTTATCTAATGTTATTGTTGCTTTAAATGTTTAAAATTCTGAAAAAAAATGAATGTATTTTGTACTTTTTAATGTTTGCCGATTTTTCCCGATTTTTTCATCGATGTTGCCGAGAAGTTGTATTCGGGGCCCTTGCCAACTTTTTCCTGATGCCGACTTTTTCAACATTGATATATAGGACAACCAAAAACATAGAATGTGAGATCTACATTCACATTTGAAAAGCTTCTTCTAGTGTCTTGTCCCTCAATATCCTATGAGGGCACCTGTTCAGAATGTAGACTATTATGTAACATGCTTCTACCCAAAGGCACATGGGCGGATCTAAGTCATGGATCACCTCTATGATGGACATGTTCTTCCTCTCTAGAATCGTATTTTGAAATGGGTTGTAAGGCACTATTAGCTCCCTCTTGATCCTTGCTTACCTAAAAAACGTGTCAATCTCCTTGTAGATATACTCTCCACCATTATTGATCTCAACACTTTAATCTTGTTACTTATATGACTTTATTCAATATCATTAAACTCTTGAAACTTCCCAAAGACCTCATCCTTGCTCTTTAGGAAGTAAATCTACGACTTTCATAAGAAATCATCAATAAATGAAACATAATAGATGTTACCTGACAATGAAGTTGAAGCCATGGTTCCACATACATATGAATGTATTAGGTCAAGAATTTATCATAACTTGTGCTCATTGCTTGGAAAAGCAGTTTTGCCATGCTTTCCAAGTGCACAACCCTTGCACTCTCCTATCTTCTCAATCTTGAAATCAAGCAATCCCTGCACCATATCCTTCAAGATCAACAACACTCCATAGTGCAAGTGACCCAACCTCTTGTACCAAATCTTGCACAAGTTGTTATTGTTATGCACTAGGGCTCTCATAAGATCCCCCCTACAACATGTACAAACCACCCTCACAAACACTTTTGGCTAAGACTTGAGTAGGATCAAGGCATTCTCTCCAGATGAGTACTTGTTGAACATCAAACTCAGCAATACATCCTAGCATTGCCATCATTGAAATTCAAAGTAGATTCTTAGTCACACCAAGAACATATAAAACATTACTAAGCTCAAGAACATCATATGAGGGCATTTGGAATGAGATGGATCCCAATCCTACTACTCGATACATGGCATCATCACCAAGCTCCACTTGTATGCCTATCTTTTACACCCAAAATCTATTACGAGCCTTCTTGTTGAAGGTCATATGTCTAGATGCTCCATTGTCCACATACCATCTAACACCAGACATTGGATCATATGAAAGGCATGAAACCATGGAGAAAGTTGTACCAAACTCGGTTGTAAGCTCATCCACTTCAATGGAGGCTTCTACACTCCTTGCAAACATTTTTGTTGTTGTGGTTTTCCCTTCCCCTTCTTCTCAGGACAATAAGAAGAATATTGGCCAAACTTTTGAAAGTTGAAACACTTGACAAGGCTTAAGTCTTTCTTCCTTGATTCAAGGAACTTGAATCCTCTTTATTTCCTCTTTGACCGTTCCCGAGTCCTTTCTTACTACCCTTCTTCATCTTGTTGATGAGGGTTAGATTCTACTCTTCCTCCTCTATACCTACCACTATCTCCAATCTCGTCTCCTATTACACAAAATCCTCCAACAACTTCTCAAAGGTGGGAAGCTTATCTTGAACACAAACACTATGGACAAAATGCTACCAAGAAGATGAAAACCCATTTAAGGCTATGGGTACTAACTCTTCACTCCTAGCCTCTTCTCAGGATGCTACAATTTGATCACGAAGTTTGGTAATCTTCATCAAATAACTGGCTATGGCATCTATCTTGCTCATCCATGTGGCTATGAGCTCATACCTAAATAGCATCTTCCAATCGATGCTCTCAGCGCAGAGTGACTAGAGACTCAAACATCTCCTTACCAATTGTCTTTCCAACGACATGAAGGATCACGTGATCCTTCACCTAGTCAAGGATGACTCACTTTGCCTTGGACATCTTCTTGTTATGTTTTTCCAACAATGTAGCAATCACGAGCAACTGCAGGAAGTGCAACCTTCTTCTCCAAAAGATTCCAAAGCTCGTGCTCCTCCAAAAGAAATTACACCTAACACTTCCATGGAACAAAGTTGGAGAGGCCTTGCAATCCATCTTCGTATCCGATATTGAATGTAGTTATACTGCTGCTACCATACCAAACCACTAGACAAAACAGACCAGCAACCTAAAACAACCTATCACAGATCACAATGCTTTTCTCAAGCATGGATCTCAGGCATCCCACCCCCAAAACCTTCTGACAACTCCTTATCCCAGGTAGAAACTCTACTATCCATAAACAGATTCCTAGAAAGATTCAGAAAATGGACTCTCATACCAAGTTAAAACTTCAGTACATGGTAAACAGACCTACAAATTGTTAAGCCTAGGACGCTGTAAAACTTAAAGAACTCTCAAAACTATTTATGTACACTAGATCTGAAAACACATACACTAACTGAAAAGTACTAATAGAAACTAATAAGAAATTGTAGCACACGTAAACCATCTCGTTTTCTTTATTAACTAGGGAAAAGGAAACAGTGTACACACTTACTGGTAAAAATCGGAATAAAAAATCGAAGGGGACAATGTCTTCCTGGATATAAAAGAAGACCTAGGGTTTACAAGTGACTCAACCTATCTTAGGCACCTAGGTAGGAACACCCAGCCTGCATGCAACACATGCACTGGGACTGCTAGATAGATGTGTCAAAACTATAGTATGTAACCTCATGCAATGCACCCTCATCCCAGCCTGCATGTGCTGGGGCTGCTAGATAGCTGTGTGCCAAGGCCCAAAACTAGAGTAGGTAACCTCATGCAGCGCACCCTCACCCTGTTCTTCCTCTAACTCTGGTAATTACCAAGTCTGACTCAGTCAAACTGAATTTAGAAACAAAAACTCCTAATATGGAATTACTAATTCTTAACAGCAGTTAATTCTGTAGATAACTAAAGGTCATTGCATGCATGCTTGGCAAAGCATGAATACTCACTGGCTGCTCGAAAAGTGCTGTGCAGCTTTCCTTTTCCTCTATTGCTGTGCATCTCTCTGACCTGCTACACCCTCTGCTGGAATCTACCATCACCTTGGAGAACAACCTTCAGGAGCAACCAAGGTAGAATCTAACATGGTCACTACTTAATTTGATGTTTTCTAGCAATCATGTGATCTCTTGCTGGAGAGATTATACTCAAAAGAAATGCTCTAAGAGATTTTAAATTGAGACGCTAGGGAAAATATGCATTTATTACTGAGGGCATTCATCTAACATGTGCAGAAAAAGAAAAAGTTAATTGTTTTAAGGATAACCAAATATATGTAGGCCAAATCTGAAAGATTAGCTTGATAGGAGGAACTCATCAATGTCATCTTCTATGGAAACTGAATCATACAGAATCTTCATTTTTCAATGTACTCAAAACTATACCCGGATAGCCTGCTGCACGAACAACATAGCAATGAGCATCCCAAAAAGTTCTCCAGCTACCCTGGTAAACCTGTTGATAATTGAGCATGCACCCAGAATGGCCAGCAAGACCAACAAGAGTGCAGTCCACACACATACCCTGCGTATAATGAGCAGAGTATTTGTAGTTATTTAATGCGACTGCATGCCTACTTGTGTAAATCTTTGTTGTTGTTAAAAAAAAAACTACAGAAATAGGCATCAAACATTCTACTATTGCAAATTGGAATGAATCTGTAACTTGTTGACACAAGGTGATCAAATTTTAAGTGCATACCAGCCTGTCCAAGCCAGGAACAACTTTGGGCCTAAATCCTCTCTGTCTTTGGCAAAGTTGTACATGAATGTATACATAAGCACAGTTGGTTCAGCCACCCCAAGAATTAACAAAGGCTGACCTCCAAAAATAGAATGGATAATGCCACATATTGCAGTAGATGATAATGTTTGAACTGCGGTCAAGATTCCATCTGCAGAGCATTTTGATTATTTATTTTGAAATACCATTTATTAGTAAAACATCGGGCAAGAAGAAATAGAACATCGGCAGTTTCTATTAAGCCTATTGATATTTCTTTCCCATATTTTCTGTAAAATGATTGGCCAATTTCAATGAAAGATTCATCTGAATAACTAAAGTGATTAGCAAAATTTAGAGAAATGCTTGTGAATTTTTTCAAGAAATCAATGTTAATATGCCTACAATCAATGCTTGTTAGTCAATACCGTTACATGAAAATTATCCCTTTCAGATATTCTTAATTATGCCACAAAGACAACTTGAAAGTGAGAGGCACAAAACAGATCAGCTTACTCGTGCTTCTGTCCAGTTGTTCTCCAAATGAAATCACTGGAATAGCAGAAGCAAAGAATATGTACGTTGTGGGGGCAAGGATCCTGAAGCACCATCATATTGGATCAATTTGTGAGATTGGAAAAGAACTAATTTTCTTTTGCACGCATTAATGACCAGACAAGGATTTTAGGAATTCTATGATGACTTTGGGACACAGGTATGATAAGAGATACAAAGTGCATTAGCATACCTCATGTCCTATACACATGCCCAACATTGTACTACATCCACTACACAAATTTATGATCACAGTTATTTTTACAACAGAGAAAAACATTTCAAATAATTTTGTTTCAAATGCTGACCAATTTTGCAATAATTAAACAAAGGAGCTAGACACAGTAATTAACTCAGTAGAAGATGCCAGACTATTCATCCTCAACTGGACAATGAAGTTTCCAACTCTCAAAATGTGTGCAAGGTCATGTAGAAGGAAATACCTGAATCCTGCATTGAAACCACCAATCCAGTCTTGTTTGTAACACAGCAACCTTGCCTTCAGATCATTCTTGATTCCTCGGAATGGCACAAAAGTCTCCTCCATGAATAGATTGGTGGAAACTTGCACAGAAGTGCTATATAATCTCCCTTTGGAAACAAATTTGTGGAATGGAGAGGAGAAGGTAAACTGTGCATAAACGGTATACGAAGTTGACCGTTCACATTTACACTCTTAATGTCGGATAAATTATGGATCTCCACTATTCATTGTAACAGATCTGAATTTCCAGGATGGCTAATTCAAAACAAAGAAAAAGAAAACAGAGAAAAAAAATATGGAGTCGAGCATTCGGATAACAGGGCTAAATTATTCCCAATGTATCGAATGCTTAATCTAGAAAAAAAAAACTATAGAAGTCGAGCATTTCCGATGGCAGGACTAACTTGCCATGACTTATTTAGATTGTGAAATCTATCGCCGGATGCTTAGCATCAAAAGAGCCTCGAACGAGACAAAAATACTTGTATGTGCCTCCAAACCTGATAATTTGAAACAAAAAAATGCAATACAGCCCATTGGAGCCAAAAACTTAATAAAAAATATAAAATTATTAACTAGAGTCCCAGCTTGAGCTGGAAAGAATTGCTCACTACTTGAACCCCGTAGCTGGAGCACGGAAATAGTAGGAGAGCTTTAACGAGTATATTCCTTTAAAAACATTGTATTTTCTACGGACTTGCAGAAAATGGAAAGAATATATTTAAATCCATAATTTTATAGAGAGTTGATAAGGAATGAGCATGAGCGGAGAGTTTAAAACTACATACTTAACGACACAGAGACTGGGGATTTCCAGCTTTAAGAGTTTACATGCTGACCGTACTATATATACGCAGATGCTAACAGTACAGTGAATAGCTAGGCATCAGAGGAAACCTCACAGTGGCTCCAATTAAAGCTATTTTAGGGACAAAATACTGGCCGATGCATTCCTCATTTTGAGAACTGCAGCATTTACGGCAAAGAGAATGAATACGCCATTTCGTTCATACTAAACGCAACTGCTCTTTAAAGCTCGCATGCAAAGCTTGAGCGAAACGACGGCTCTAATAAAAAGAGGCCTTCGCATTTGCTTGCGCGCGATGATTTTCTCCCCAAATATTACCGCTAACGCGATAAAACGGCAAGAAACACTTGGATTACATGTTGCGTTCCCAATAAAAAAAACGAAAAAGCTTAACTGGTCAGATTTACCCGGGGGAAGCTATGCACAGATCGAAAAGATTTATGGCAGTTCTCAAGGAATTCACAGCCACGAATGAGCAAGGAAGCTCTGTTGACGAATTTATATATAGATTGGAATTTGCAGAGCTGGAGATTTTGATTTATAAATAATAAAATGTATAGCTGTCTGCCGGTCTTCTTTCGAGTTCCAAATCGTCTGTCAGAACACCTGATTGGAAGAGAAGTAATAAACGTAAGCAAGGCAGAAAAACGCATAAGATTTACTCACTCCTAACAGAATATGCCGAGGCGTCATCCTTTGTTAATTTAACTTCCAAAACCATACCAAAGTGTACTCCATTGAACAGTTCCTACGCCGTCAAAATTTGTTTTAAATCCATTTTTTTTCACTATCATCCGACATATCCCTCCAATCCGGCACCCCGCTAAAACAAAGGCTCACTAAGTAGAATGAAAAATGCGGCTTACCTTTGCAGCAGCTGTCTACGGGGGCTTAAGTTTTCACCGTGGAAACTCTGCTTCGCTGTAAAACGCCATTAACAAATCTGTTACTGTAAATAATGCAAGCAACTGAGATCTTATTACTGAAAACTGCAAAGAGATTTAGCGGTGGGGTTTATGTCTAGCCGTTTCACTAAAAACCGGCGGTCTTGTGAAATTCCCGGAATACTTCAGCGTTTTCACGTTTCGCCTATTTTCTTGCTAAATAGCTCGTGGAAAACCGGGGGCGGTTTACCGTCGCTTGTGGGAAAAGTTTGTCGTCAATGCCAGGCAGGCCATGCCAGAGGCATGAGTGCGGTGGCGGTTGTGTTTTGTTGGTATGCTGAAGCATCTAGTGTTAGGTGAACTTACGTTACAATATAATAAATTGTTTGCCACGAGAGGCTTCAGGCCTTCGCGTAACGTCCCCGACTTTGCTATTTCCCATTTTGTCACTGCAAGACTCTGTTAAATATGGTTCTGATTTTTGTCATTTCAGGTAAAGATTCCTTCATGAAGAGAGTTTAATAGATTATGCACATGGCCATGGGTTAGTTTTAAATGGAAAATGATTTTTTCTATGATATCAAATTTTACTTAATAGTCAGCAAAGATGATTATTACGATTGGTTGATGTTATCTAAAAATAGTTATTATGATCGATTGATGGTCTATTAAAATAAAATCTTTCACTCTATGCCATTAACTTGTTAATCACAAACAGTCTTAAGTCGTATTACAGTGTTTTCATTGTAATATCTGATCATTGCTAAAACTACCCTAAATTAAATCATATATTTTTAATAATAGCTATACTATTTCCGTAGTGTTTAACTTTTTATTTTTTTTAGAATAACTTAAATAGCTTTTCTACTCTCTATTTTTAATATCTAAAATTTAAAATATTTTGGGTCCCTTATTTTCTTTACACGTGTAAAGATGTTTTTTAAAATTTGTGAATTGCATTATTGGCATTAAAAAGAAATAAAACCAGAAAGGAACACTTCAACCTACTGCTTGTTTTGAATACTTAAACCTATAATTTATTTAAATTTTTAGGTAAATTAATAACTTTTATATTATGAAAATGGAAAAGCTTTTAATAAATATAAATCTAAAATTTTATAGCTATTACGATTCTGACATGATACAGGTAAAGTGACTACTTTATATCATGAAAAAAGGAAAAGGTTTTCTTAAATATGAATCCAAAGTGTCATATTAGTTTAAGGTTTTCTCAAATATGAATCTAAAGCGTGATATTAGTTTAGCTATTACGCTTATGACATAATACAAATTTAATCACTTTATTGCTCGCCGCTAGCCCATGCTTCTTTGGATGATGTTTGATCCATAGTATGTGTTATTAAGTTGGTATGGATATGAGGCACTTTAAGGATATAAATATGATTTTTTTTTGAGAGTTATTGTTACTTTTGTTTTTCAATCGTTGTCTTGGTATTGGTTTGGGTTATTTTGTGTCTCTTTTTGTATCTTGGACCACCTTTGTAGTGTTTTCCTTAGATTTTTGTGAAGAGGTACACAGGATTCCGCCAAATTCCACTTGACGGATTGGAAATCTTTGTATTTTCCTAAGGAGAGGGGTGGCTAGGGCATAAAACACTTGGGGTTATTCAATATTTCCCTATGTGCTAAAAGCCTTTGGAGAGGGTTGAAGATGGCCAATCTTTGGTGCAACTTTCTTTTTCAAAATACTTGAAGAGATTACCTTCTTACTTGTGGTTGTATAATGCGAGGTTTTCTAACCATAATGCTTCGACTATCTGGTGCAGTTTATGCTCTACTCTTCCTGTCATCTTACAGGATATTTGTTGGATGGTTGGCAGGGGTAACAATATCTCACTTGGTGTGGTCCCGATAGTTGGGTTTGATCAGTGGAAGCTCTCCAGTATTTTACTGTCTAGTCTTCTTGCAAAAAATATCTATTTATTAAAGCAACCCGCGGTGGATTGTGTGGACTCCTCTAATGGTTGGTTGTCGGCTCACTATTTGGGACTGTTCGGTTCGACAGCAAAAGAATGGAATGCCTACATATCTAACCTACAGGAAGTAGGTATATATTTTAAGGATGAACCGGGCTCTTTGGTTTGGGCTGGAAATAAGGTTGATGGGTCTGTCACAGCCAAATTGGCTTATTCCTCTTTGTTAAATTCTCATATGTCTTATCAGTCGGTATGGTGGCATACCATCCTGTGGAAGAAAAAAGTTGCTATTAAGGTGAAATGATTTACATGGCTAGTTTTGAATCAGAAGATCCTTACTTGGGATATGTTGCAGCGTCGTGGTTATCAGGGTCCGAGCAGATGCTTTCTCTATCTGAACGACATAGAGATTGTTGAGCATCTTTTCTTCCTATGTCCTTGCTTCCAAGGATTGTGGATGCATCTTTGTGATTTGTGGAATGTGCATTGGACCTAGAGGGCTGGTAATCTTTCGGATTTTCTCTTTCATATTGAAGAGCACTCATCTATCCCACTTGAGTTGGGTTTGCTCTGTATTTGGGAATACTAGCATTTGAGAAATGGATATTTGTTCTAGATGATTCCTATTGACATGGTCTGCCTTGTTCACAAGATTTTGCCTTGTTTTGACCTTGGTCATCAACCTGGGTCACTTTCTCGTCCTCGTAATACTTGTTTTCCTAAGATGATTGTTGCAGATCATACTTGTTTTTTTGATGGGGTCGAACAATGTGGCTTGTGTGGTGTTGGTATGGTCATTCAGATTGAGGTAAATCACTCCTTTTGGCTCTGTATGAATGCTGACAGCGGATCCAACACTCGTGTCGAGCTGTTAGCTTTATGAGGGCTTTTATTATTCACTAAAGCTGGGGGTATTGGGTTGCAGATGGTTCTGGGTGACTCTCGGGTCATTATAGAATGGGCTATGAAAAGTCAGAAATTGCATTCTTTGGTTCTCTCTCCTTGGATTGGTCGAGTTAGAACACTTCTGGAACAATACCCATTTTTGTCATGTCGGCACATCTTTCATGAATATAACACACGGGTTGATTATCTATCCAAGTTGGGGATTGATTTGGCTCTGGGTTCGATAAGCTAGAAGGAGCTTTCTTTCGAAGAGGTCATCGCTGAAGGATTGATGGTTTGCCTTTGATGATGTTGTGTTCTGTGTTTTGGTGGCTCCTTTGGTGTTGTATTGATGATGGCTTTTGGTTGAATTTTTTGTGTCCCTCTGTTTCACTTTGGACTTGCATTGCCTTTGCGATCTCGACTGTGCTAATGATTATATGGCTTTTTTTATAGTCTATGTTTTTGCATGGATCTGAAATCCAGATGTAATCGCTATTATGGATTTGTGATGTTATGTCTGTTAATGACTGTCTTTGATGCATTACTGCTCAAATGCTCTTCGCAAATATGTATCTGTTGTATTTCGACACAACTTTATTTTAATATAAGGTTGTCCTTTCCTCGTGAAAAAAAAATGTAAAATTTGATCATATTGTTTTTTAAAATCAAAATAGTTAATTTTTATAAATAAAAGTTGTTAAAAAGAGTTTGATTCTTGTACATAGTTTTGATTTGCAATTTTGAGAGCTTCAAGATATCATACATAGTTTTGATTTGAAATTTTGAGAGATTTAAGATATCATTTGCAATTTTGTTTATGCCATTCACAAATGACTATCTTATGAGTTTCTTGGTGTAGATTCAAAAGAATGTGTCTAATATATATTATGTTTTCCAGTATTTATCATGATTTTAAGGGATTAGGTGGAAACTTACTTCCCTGTAAATTTTCCTTTAGACAATTTTGTTACTTCATTTGCATGAGTGTTTGCCTCTTTGTTCAACTCTCAAAGTATATGATAATATCATACTTCATCAATTTTGGGAGCTTCAAGTTTTGTTATTTTAATCATTTTGTTTATGGGTTTGGTTTCAGAGTTACCCATACCTCTCATTAACTTAATAATGATAGTTGAGTCTCCTATGATCACCAATATTTTCATATGGTTGGAGTCAAGATTTCTTAGACCTTGAAATAGGGCGAGAGCCTCAGTTTGGTTGTTTGACAAAAATCCCAATCCCTGTTCAAAATACATCTCCAGTTTCCCACTTGGGTTAATAATAACACCCCCTACACCCATTGTCCTTGGATTGCCTTTCGAGCCTCCGTAAAAAAACAGAATATGGTATCCAAGAGAGAGTTGTCATTCCTTCAGCTCTTCCTCTTTCATTTGAATCTGTCAACATGAATCTTTGGGGGGATTCTGAATTTTCTTCAAAGGGAGATGAATTTGTTGCAAGAGTAAGTCATTGATCTAATTCCTTTCTTCCTGTTCTAATTGAGTGTTGTCATGGTTTCGAATGCCCCTGCTTTTGATTGTCTCATTCATGAGGTTAGTTACCTTGGTTGATGTTCACCTAGGAGATGGAATTTCTTAATCGGAAATGCCTTTGTTCCTTACCATCCACACTTTCCAACAAAGATATTTTAAAAGAGCTTGCCATGCTCCTTTTAAAGGAGATTTTTATGTTTGAAAGTGCCTTTATAAGATTTCACCCAGTTTGTAAACATTTCTTTCTAGGATTGTGGCAAAGTGGCTTTGTCTGTAATTCCTTCTAGACTGATTTCACAAACATGGACTGTGTATGGGAATTCCATGAACAAATGGCAATGATTCTCCCCTTTCCTTTGACTAAAACACACCCAGATGGGCCTATTATGCCTCTCTACATCATATTCTATGATGTAAGTAGTTTCTCACTAACCATTATTTAGATGAAGGTATTGAATTTTGGGAGGCTATCACTATGCCAAATATGTTTTCAAATTCCAGCCTTGGGTGGATGGGGAAGATTTTCTATTTGTAATCGATACCTTACATTAAAGTTATAATTGCCTGAAATTTCCATTGCGCTTGTCCTTAGAACCGATTTCTATTGCGATGCAACCTATGAGAGAGGATAATAGTTTCGATGCCTAGTGTGCCAAATTTGGGGCGGATTGGTAGTTTCCAACTGCTCCATCTTCTATTGTCCTCTAACCAAGCTGATATCTAATGAATTCTTTTATGCCAATGATGTTCATCTAGTTTTTAATATTACTTAATTCCATATTTTGTTCAATAGGGGGTTTCCCTCAATGTTGTCACTCTATAATTTGATGCTTCTTTTATTGCCTAGAATCCAAGTCAGGTGTTCTTAGATTAAAAGACTAACTATTTTGATTAATTTCCATATTTCTGAGCCTTTGTTGTTCTTTAGTGGTTGATCTGTACAACAATATATTGACCCCACAAAATGTTTCTAGTGGATAACCTCCTTCCACCAGTCATTGCATACAAAAAGGAGTCTCCATACTAATTTAGCACCAAGCACATAATTCATCAACTTCATATGAGGAATTAATTCTTAGGCCTCCATAGACCTTTAACAACCTTATTATGCTCCAGTTTATAAGTTAGAATTTCTTTGTGTTTTTTTTTCCACCTTTTCATATGAATTTTCTTATATCTTTGGTGATTTGTTGGAGAATTTGCATGGGAACCAACATTCCAAAGCATGGGTATATAGGGAGTGTTGTTAAAATGGACTTTATAAGCACAATATGACTTGTTGGATTTAGCCATTACGACCCCAACTTCTACATTTTGTTTCTAATTTTCTATGTAATTCCCTTCCAAATGGTATATGATATATTGCCCAATGATATTGGCAACCCCATATAAGTGAAGGGGGTCCAATTCTCTATTTCCTAAAATTCAAGAATCCATATTCTGGATTGGATTTTTGAAGCACTAACATTCTAGCCATAGATGTGGCTCTTTGTGTTATTAAGAGCTCCTCCTTAGGCATTTAGGAAATCATTTAAGACAACTTTAAATCTTCTTGCTATAGTAAAGCAAGGCTCCGCCCAATAGAAAGGTGTCATCAACAGACTAAGCATGATTTATTTCTTTAATATCATAGGTAAAGGTGATTCCCATGATCCTGCCATAGATTCTCTCATCTTCTAGTGTTTTTCTTAAAGTATCAACTATTATTATATATAGCAATAAGGAGAGAGGACAACCTTGACGTAGTCCTCTCTTGAGTTTGAAGAATCATGTTGGCCTTTTGTTGAGAAGGGGAGAGATCCAGGGAGTGCTTATACAAGATTTAATCACAATAATAAAATTTCATAAAAACATTAAAGAGAAAAGAATGCCTTACCCAATTGAAGGCATTGATCATGCTCATCTTTATGATCATCCTTCTCTCCTTGTTCTCCTTGTTGGAATGTACCGCCTCTTGTAAAAGTATAATGTTGCCAAGAATTTATTTTTTAGGCATAAACCTTGTTGGCCCTAGGTAAGTTGACTAAGTTTTAGTCTATAAGTTTTGGGATCATGGTCAAGGTGTGAACAGGGATGTAATGGAATAGGTGTGGAAACAATCAACTCCATAATTTTGGGCAATTTTGGGGGAAATAATAAATGTATTCATTGTGCTAGCTAGAAGGGTTGTCCACTTATGGGTAGTGGGAGCAATATGTAAAATTGGCTAGTATATCCTATAAAAATGTGAAGGGTTAGGCTTAAGGAGGGGTCAGCATATAAGATAGAGTTGGTCGAAGTGAACTTTTGGTAAGTTTGTAGTATTGTTTACTGCAATAAGAAAGATAAATAAGAGTCATGAATGTAATGTATTGTTGTTTTTCAAGTTGTGTGCACGGATGTAATGTAATGGGGTTTATGGAGAGATGTCTGCAGGCTGTGTGCATAGACCAAAGCATTCGAGACACGACCCATGCCAAATGAAGAGCGCTTTTTTTGTTTTCTCACATATGGGTTTCCACGTTAAATTTCCTGTGTCAAATGGTGTATGCTAATTTTGTGTGATGTCTTATGTTTTGTTGTGACTGATGATAATATGTTCCTTTTTGCATAAGTAAATGAAATGACAAATGATTTAATGATTTAGTGAACAGGATTAAGAATGCAAGGGATTGTATTATGTTGTTGTCTTAGTTGCATGTTGATGGTTTTATATGATGGTTTATCTATCGGTATTGTTGGTTTTCCTGTCAGTTATTAGCATGGAAATATCCCCTTTACCACCGCATAAATTTGGTTCCTGCAGCTCCTACAGGTATCTCGAGTGAGACTTCACTTGCATCACAGGTGTTGCCGATGGGGGCAATCCCTGTCAAGTCGATACCTTGGGTTTTGTTTGTCGAGTTGGAAGGTTAAACCTGGGTTATTTGAAGTGAGCCAACAACTGGTTTTGTTTCCAAGACTGGGATCATCATGAAGGGAACATGTTTTGGCACCTGACAAAGCCTGAGATTCAAGATTGGGTAGACTAGAAGGCTTGAGAATTTGCACAAGAATAAAGTAAGGGGTCGCGACTGACTCTAGGGTAAAGGTTAGGAAGGCATGTTTATTCAGGTATCCATGAGATTTTATTTAGTGATTTCCTTGTTTATTGTATGAATGGTTGGCAAGACTAGCACTTCAAAAGAAAAAAAATTAAGACACAGAACCTAGGGGTTGGAGTCCTCAACTAACCCAAAGATTGGAGAGTGTTAGTAATACCATATTTGGGGCTGTTGACTTCTGGATCGACATTATTTTAGAAGGATATATTCCTGAGATCATTGTGGATACTATTAAGTCATATAATGAAGCTTAGAGAGTTTTTTTTCGAGATCCCAGAGGCAAATACTTGAAGTCCTTAAAATTGTGGACTAAAATGCTAGTATGTGAAAATGGAATCTTACGAATGGAGTCTAACAAGTGAATCATTGTGCATGGAGGACATGGGTAATGTCGAGAAGAAGGTCTGGAGAATATGGGAAGAGTAAGTTGAGATGTTCCAAGCTAGCAGTGAGACTGATGATGAGGGTGGTCGCCTAAGGAGTGGGAGAATATTTTGGTCGAGTAAAAGGAGAAGAACTACGACATGGAGAGAGAGTTGCAGTGTGACCAGAAGAGGGGATTACGAGTTGGTGCCACATATCGACGAGGAGTCTTGCAACAAGGAGGGGGAATATTAGCTTATTTCTGAAGATGAGGAAGAGATTCCAGATCCATACTAGACCCAAGGCTACGACATACCTACAACTTTGCGTCATCTCCAGTATCAAAGGTAAGACCTAAAAGTGTTTCAAAGTTCTTTATGTCAAATCAGAGTAATAGTAATAGTTAAGACAGTGGTTAAAAATTTCCTACTAGTGTTCCATCTAATTCGGGTTCATCGCCCTAAAGGAATAAAATGGTTGGGGATGACATGAAGTTACCTATATTTAATGGAAATGGGTTGGAATACCCTAAGCAACACTGGTTTTTGTGTGAAGTTGTTTGGATTGTACGACAGGTCTAGGTGAGGCAATAAAAAGGGCCCATATTATCATGACCTTTAGGGATCATGCTCTTGATTGGTATATGAAGTTTTATGTGGTTCCTTGGGGAAACCTTCATAAGTCATTAGATCGGATTCAAATTGGGTTAATAGATGAATTTGAGAAACCCAAATCTGAGATGTAGTGTATTATATAGTTGAAGGAGATTAAGCAGATGTCTGGTGAGTCTATCTAGGATTTCGACCAAAGGTTCAAGACCCTGATGGCTAAGGTAAGCTTCCAAATTGTTGATGTCGAACATAAAGAGTGGTACATTATTGCACTATTACCCCATGTTTGGTTTCCCCTAGTGCAACATAAGATTGTGCCACAAATAGAAGCTCTAGAGCTTGCCATGAAATTAGAAGCTCACCATTTGAATAAATTGGCACAATAATGGTTAAAATCCAATCGCAATTAGCTAACCTTTCATTGCAAATTCAGGCTATCAAGAAGGGAAAGGAAATCCATGAGGAAATATGGTGTACAATATGCAAAACTAAATACCATCATAAGGATTCATGTTCGACCTTCTTGGACTATCTTGCTTTTGGTGCGCCAAATCCATTAAGTTCATAAGGGATGCCATGGTGTCAAATATGTCAAGCAAGAGGCCATCTTCCAGAAGAATGTTTGTATTTACAGAAGATACACATGCTAGTATTTATTGTAAGTTATGTCGATCTGTGGGCCATGATGAAAAGGACTGCAGAGCATATCGGTTGTTGCAGGAAAAGATAGTAGATACCTATTTAATGAAGAATGATGAGCAAATGCAAGATGAGAGATCACATGTCCAGGGGACATACTTTTAGAGGTCGAGGAAGAGGAGGAGGATTTGGTCGAGGGAGAGGACAAATTATCTGTTATAATTCTAGAAAATCGAGACACTATGCTAGAGATTATACAAATCCTACATCGACATGTTTGTATTGTAAAGAGCTGGATCATACTATTGAGGAAAGTCCATAACTTATTTCTAAATGGAAAGCCAATGTCACTAGGAATCATAACCAGCTCCGAAATGCAAATCAGAATGTTTAGAATATTTCAGTTGATCCCCAAGAACCTACCATTGTTGTTTTCACAAGGGGAGGTGTTGCGAATGGAGATGATCGAGGATAACCATGGAAAAATATAAGAATATGACCTGCAATACAAAAGAAAGTACCATTTGATGTTTAGAAGGAAAAAGGATTCCTCTTAGATGCATGAAATGAGTTTGTAGACAGAAAGCGTGCCTCAACATCTACTATTTTTTCAGTGTTCGATGAAGGTCCAATCATCAACATGCCACCAAGTTTTGACCAATCTATTTCAAAGAAGTTGATAGAAAAGGTAAGCATTTTGAATAATTTCTTGAAAAGTTGTTTAGCCCTTGTTAAAGATGAAGATGCTCTGGAGGAGCTATCATCTCTAATAGAAGAATTCTTGACAAGTCCGCAAAGGGAGAGAAATGTTAATCATATTCATAAAAAAATGAAGACTGGTAAAGAACTACACATGAATGCTCAAATAGGTGATTATGATATGGATTTTATTATTCTTGACTTGGGTTCAGATGTTAACATCCTGACAAAGAAAACATGGAAAAGTATGGGAAATCCTAAGTTAGTGTGGTCACCTATTCAACTGAGGTTAGCTAACCAGTTGAAGGTTCTACCTATTTGTCGACTACAATAGGTTCCTCTCAAAGTGGAAGGGCTATGAACCCATGCAAAATTTGAAGTGATAGAGATTGTTGATGATACAAATCCTTATCCAACACTTTTGGGGATCGATTGGGATATTGAAAACCATACCATCATAAACTTTAAAAAGCATATTTAATCATTTGAAGACTCAGAAATGTGGGTAGTTGCTCCATATAACCCTTTGGAGGGCCAACGTAATGTTGAACTAGTGAAGGGTGAGTACCAAGAAGGGTATTTGGATAATATTTACAATATTTCATCTACAATGGACAACTATTTAAATCCTACAACTGATTGTAAATTGAGTTGGCGAAGTGTTAGCTCCTGTTCATTAGATTCAAGGGAAGCATTAGAAAATTGGTAGAACCAACTACATGAAGTGTCGATGAGGAAATGTGTGAGAATCATGAAATCTCTACGATGGGTGGGTATTGAGGTATGTGATTTACTTACTTATGAAGGATTACCTAATTTGGACATGCTTCTAATGGAATTTGAATATAAGGTATTAGAACCTCACCGATTGTTAGCTCTTGATGTGGCCTTGAAAGCTACACCAACAAAATGGTGGGATGTTCATAAACCATCCATTTTAGAATGGCCTCGGTGTGGAAGGCCATTAGAAATTCTGTTTGGTGAGAGTATTTCTTATGTTGGTCATAAGTATATTGGTGTGACATGGAGGTTGGTGTCTAGATAGGAATGGGTTGACTTGTTTATACATACTTTGGACATGATACCAAGAAATTGGTATATGTCAGTTAAACTGTGCAATGGGGAACTGTAGACTGGGATGAATTGGATAATAGTTTCAAACATAGTTTTAGCTTTACTTATGACAATCCAACAATTGACAATGACCTGCAAGTTATTAAAGTTGATATTTTTGAGTATGTCCCCTGTTAGCCCAAAAAATCCATCACTCAGCTTTACATGGCCTATACCACCCAAGGACACCCATACACGACCCTCATTTGACCCCATTTGACCCCCACACCCTAAAAAAGGCTAAAAAATATGCAAAAGGGATTAAAATCCCCTAAAAAGAGCCAAAATAGCTCTCATAGGGGCTAAAGCCTCCAAAAAGGGGCTAAAATCCCTCAAAGGAGCCTAAAACCCCCAAAAGAGCTAAATATTGAGCAAAAGGGGCTAAAATCCCAAAAAAGGGGCTAAAGCCCTGACCAAGGGCTTAGAACCCTAAAAAAGCTATAAATAGAGGGGTGGGGGTCACTCTCAAGACATTCCTTCTTTGCATATTGTTATGCTGCCCGAGTGAGTGCCTTGAGACCATTTTCCTCTCAAGCCATTCACCCTCCCTCTCATCCATCCTTCCATTGAGTCATAGCTCCCCCATTCTCAAGAGAGGTGATCTCCCAAGCTAGGGCATGGTGGCCCATTCCATCCAAAAGGTATAATTTATGTTTCATGTTGTGTTTATTTTAGTTTTTCTAACATATCTTTGCTTGCAGGTGTATTTCCTAACATGTTATTGCATGTCTCCATTTGTCTTTGGGCTTTCTAATAGTTGTATACAGGGTCTTAGAGCTTAACCCATAACCTTGTGTGCATAGGGGTTTTCTTTTATTTATGTTCTATTTCATTTTTATTTCATTTTTCTTGCACCACCACCAGGAACCCTACCCTTCCATCCTATAGATGAAAGGTAGTTGTTCCTGCTCTGTAGCAAGCGAGAAATCCCTACTATAGATCTGGCAACCATACTAGGTCGATCCCACAAGATCCCTGGGGTTTATTTTTGTAGTTTATTTTCATTTTCCCTCGTTTAAATTTATGTCAAATCTAGCTTAGATCTCTGTTTTTCTGCATTTTTAGTTACTGCCAAGCCTCCTCAAGGCCAATCCGAGCCCATTTGGCCATAGTACAGGTTACTGTTGGGCAGATCTGGCTCAGGATAAAAATAAAATCGCTTTCTGGAGCAGGTTGCTCTTATCGGGCTGAAAGGTACGACCAGGTCACTCATTCAAGCTCGAAAGGTGCGACCAGGTCGCTCATTTTTCCCCGAAAGGTGCGACCCCCTCCCAGAAGCTAGCTTGCTTCTATCTGCAGGTTCTAAGCGACCCCCTCGCCTATTTTGGGGAAAATTTGGCGACCCCTTCGCCACATTCGCCCCAAAAAGAGCAATCTGTCTCTCAGATTCTGTTTTTAAAAAAATTAAGGACTGTCAATGCGGCTCAGCCGCCTTTGTCCATCAAATTTGTTTCTATTTCTTTTCAGTATTTGTTCATTTTATTACAGCATGTGTAAATCAATGGTAAATGAAATGGTTAATGGATTAATAAATCTGATCAAAGCTTGATTAAAAATTACTGTAATTAAAATCAACATCTTGCCTAGCCCTTCCTCCTCTACCCAGTCATCACCCTTTGGGGTATTTTGGGATAAGACGAAGGATGAAGCTCGTATAGTAATAGGCACTTCACCTTTCATTTTTCAAAACCACTAAAAATGGGTGACTTGGAAGGTAGAGGGGGTAGTAGGCCCAGGGGGCCTCACGGGGCTCAGCGTCCTCCCTATTGACCGACCTTGCATCCGGAGTGTGACTTGAGGATCTATAGATGGGCTTAATCCCATTGTGTTGAGAGCCCAACACCCTTTCCTGGTTGAAGAGAAATACAAGTGTAAGGCAGTCACCTAGTCAGGCTATCATAGTTCATAGTCAGATATGGTACATGTTTAAATTTATGTTTATCATTTACTGCTTTCATCAACAATGTTCTGAACTATGCAAAATATTCATAACCATTCAAGTAGCCACTAAGTACAACAGAAAGACAAAAGGACATGCACACAAGCCATACCATAAAAAACAACCAAACTCAGTTCATGACGCTGATCAATCCATTAAAATCTATAATTTACACTAAGTCAAACATCTGCAGTCTTTGAGGACATAAGTCCTTGACTGCCTTAATCGTGGGAAGTACTTGGGCTCAGCCTAGAAACTCATTGTGAGGAGTACCATGGGAACTCCAAAGTAGCTGGCCCTTGAGAGGAATTGCCAAGCGAAAGGGGCATCGACCCCCACCAATTGACTAGCACTCCCATGAGGAAAAAGCCAAGCGTTGTCTTCTGATAATCTTGGTGGCCAAGTGACCACCTGAAGCCAATAGGAAGCCATTAAAACTGGGGTCCAAAAATCATCACCATATTTCACCACTTGACATACAAATCAGACACAATTGATCCCCCATGTTCTTCCTAACGCCTGAGAGGCGATCCACCATAGTTCGGGTCCTTGAACCAACACTGTCGAGACCATTCTTAATGACCCTCTACACCATCAGAAGGCCACATAGCTTCTGATTCAGACTCAAAATCATACCAATCTGAGTCAAACCTGCATACTGCACCATCAAGCCCCATGGCTGGTGCAACCCCAGATCTATTTTTCGACTTAGTGATTGGCAGTGGACCCATGTCCACACCCCACACCACCACCAACACCCCTGAGGGTGGCCCCAGCACAGTCATGCAAACTGTCATAAGCCAGCTACCACCACCCATATTGACCAGTCAAGTTGTCCCACCTGTAACACATGGGGGCAGTATGCCTTCCACCCACATTGTCCCACTTGGCATACATGGGGGCAGTGGCCCTTCCACCTACACTGCCCCTCCAATCACACATGGGGGCAGTGGCCCTTCCACTCACATGGTTCCTTTTACCACACTTGAGGGCAGTGGCCCATCCACAACGGTGCCACAAGTACCCCCATTTATGTAGGTGCATCATGTCCCTGCAAACCCCACCACCATTGCCGCCCCATCTCACATCAACCTTGGGTCAAACCTTCCTTTCATGGCACGTCACAACTTTCCTGACTTGGCTCAGTTAACAAATGATCCTATCCGCCATCAAACTTTTTGGCCTCCCATGCCAGCCAAACTTCCCTCAAACATTCCCAAGTTTGAAGGGAAGGCAGGGGAGTGCCTGCAAAACCACATCATGACGTTTCACCTATGGTGCTCATCAAACAACATCGTAGATGATTCGATCAGACTTTGACTATTCCAACGCACCCTCACAGGTGCTGCAGGCAAGTGGTACACCGAGCTACCACAAGCCAAGTACTCGGATTTCAACTCCTTGGATTTCATGTTCCTGCAATATTTCCAACTCCCCGTTAGATACGACGAGGGGGTGGAGATCTTGTTATCTTGCTGCCATAGTATTGCGACCCACATAACTGACCACATCCATGAGTGGCGGCAACGCCGTAGTTTGTGCAAGATTCAACTTGATGACATGATCTTCCTGGATTGGTTCCTAAAAACTTTGCTACCACCTATAGCAAAGGACATCACATCCGAACATCCCCAATCCAAAGAGGAGGCCATATTGAAAGCCCAACAGTTTGATCTGATCTATGCACAGTCTGGATACCTTTACATTGTCATTCCAGATGCTCCCTGTGTGGGCACCTCCTACCGGGATGCATCAGGGGCATCCCATGCCGCAGATGGCATCATAGGTTCTGTCTCTCACCAACCACAGCACCGTTCGACACCACCTACAATACCACCACAACTAAGCAACACCCCTAGTGTTGCATACCAAAACCAAACTCCGGACTATGCAAGAATGATGTCCCAATCCGGAGCCACAACTTCTTATGCACAACCTGTGCCACCGCAGCAGGCCTAAGCATTAGCTTGGCTGACACAGCAATATGCGGGACAAATGCCCATATTTGTGGCACCGACACCCACCCAAGTATACTATGCACCACCGGTGCAAGTTGTTCAAGCCCCTGCCCCTACTCCACTTGCTCCATTGGGACAGGTGTTTGCACAGCAAACCCGTCCCAACCAGCCAGCCCCCAATAACCAATAAGGGCAAGCCAGGAATAACCGAGCCCAGAACCAAGGAAAAAACCAACCGCAGGGAGGCGATCAACAACTAAATCCTCCCAACAATGCTACAACAAACCAGTTAGACCGAAATCCTCAACGACCAAATGCATCGAGACACAACGCTCCGTTGCATACAAACCAACCGTGCACACTATGCGAGGTCTACGGGAACTACACATACGAGTGTCCCTTCATGGGTCATGCTAAGCAGGCCATTAGGAACGATGTTCAACATGCCACCAATATAACAAACCAAGCCCAACCCAACCACCAGGACCTCCTCCTATGGTGCTCCAAAACCCATTACCAGTCCAAGGATTGGTGACAACTGCACCTCCTCCCCAACCTAATCCCAACGTCTTGGGGGCACCTTCGACGGTAGAAACAGGTGTTCACCACCTGCTAGCTATGACAACTGAAGAGGTCAATTTACAGACCAGATGGAATCAATACAGAAACAACACCGAACCCACTGACACATCAACGACATCTACGCCCAAAACAACCAATGCACCTCTTTAGTTATCCCCTTTCCCGCGCCCCCCCATACACCAGGTTACCAACAACGCCATGGCTAGAGCTGCTGTCAGCTACAGCATCATGGATGATTTGACCCAAACACCTATTGCCATGTCCACTCTTGAGGTACTCAAAACTTTCCCAACACAGAGGAAAGCCTTACTATCTTCCCTTGGTACTGTAGACCCCTCTGACTCCAAGTTGATCACATTCAACACGGAGAATGGAGAACCGTGGATGCCATCAACAATTGCCTTCCAAATCCCGGTGTCTATCTAGAATTTGGTCGTGCACCAGTGCATAGTGGATGGGGGGGCATCCACGTGCATTATGTCTACCCTAGTTTGGCAGAAGCTTGGATCCCCAATTCTGCAACCATCCTCTACTACTTTGCGGGCTTATGATGGCCATCCCACTAAAGCCTAAGGAATCCTCCCTCATGTCCCCATCACATTAGCTAGGAAAACAGTACTGATTGACATAGGGGTTGTCAATGCTCAATTGGACTATAACCTTCTCCTCAGAAGAAGTTATATGTACACCATGAGAGCCGTAGCATCAACTATTTTCCATCTCATGATGTTCCCCCACAAAGGGAAAATTGTGACCGTTGACCAACTAACTTATCATGATCCGCAAGGGCTAACGGCACTAGCCAACGTTATCCTTATGATCAACACCATTGATCCGCAAGGGCCAACCACACCCACCAGTGTTATCCCTGCAGTCAACACCATGGTTGACAACATACCAACCTCCCCATTGTTGAATGTGGGCCCTGGGTTGTTTGTCGATACCACCATGACGGCTTCTTTCCCCTTAGTGTCACCATAGCTAACACCAAATGAGACCACAGATTTGTGCATGATCTCATCCAGCACTGCTGCACCCAAACATCAACCGTAGCCATAGCCCCAACCGCAACCACAACACCATCCGCAGCCGCAACACCATCAGCAGCCATAGCTTCATCAGCAGCCGCATCATTATGCGTAGCCGCCACCACAACCTCATCCCCACATGCAAACATCAGGGAGTTATCTGGGCTCCTCCCCAGTCCACACAATTCCCTTCTTCTTTCCCCCGCCTAGTGTCATGAGCAAGCCAGTAATTGCTACCTTAAACTTACCCAATTTTACATTGGGAATTCCCATGTGGTACCTTGATCCACTGGCCCAACCGCCAATACCCCAAGTAGTCTTAACCCTAGTGCAACCCATTGCAGTCGAATCTCATCCTCCACCCAACCCGCAAAAACCAACCACCACACCCGCACCGCCCCACCTAAAAAAGGCCAGGGGAAAAAATGCGAAAGCTACTGTTGAGCCTCGACAGATCCCGCCTTGTGCCGTCTGTGAAGAACAGGGCCATCCAACTCAAAACTGCCCTAAGATTCCCATAATTCACGCATATTTGGATGCCATGGATACAACGGAAAACCTCCCCGTGGTTGAACTCCCAAGTGGGCCAATAGTGAGAAACAAGTCATTGAGAACAAACCATGCTTGCGCCCTTTGCGGATTGTATGGACACTATTCTCACCACTACCAAGACTTGTCTAAGTTCCAAATGGCTCTAGCCAACCTTCGACAACATTCCCTTGAATCTGAGATCACTTTGATCAAAGAAGTCCATCCCCCACCTCCTTCTTCAGACACCATGTCCATTTACATGATGTCCAGTTCTACAAACCCTCTTATCTCCACCATCACCAACGGTCCATCAGACTTGTCTCTTCGTTGCTTCCGCAACGATGAGGAGATACTTGAAGCCTTAACCACCCCAGAATACCCATGGGACGACATGCATCAACCATAAACCATAGCCGCAGCTCCATTCGCAGCCACAACCCCAGCCACAACCCCAGCCTTAGTTGTAACCTCAACCTTAGTTACCAGGGAAACAGTGGGTTTCATTCCCACTCAACATGATCCTTTTCCTTTTCCTACCATCTAGGATTGTGAGCAAGTCTGTCTTGGAAACCTACAATTTACAGGATTTCACACTGGGAGTTCCTGTGTGGTACCTTGAACCACCTACCCTACCTCTGAGGCCCCAAGATGTGTTAACTCATTACCAGACAATTGAGATGATGTTGCACCTACCTCTGGGTCAATCAAAGACTCTTCCCATTTCCAGGCCTACCCCTCTTCCTCCAATAGAGACTTGGGGCAAGGCCACCAAAGCCAAAACCAATACCATTTACATGATTGCTAGCACCAATCGCCCTTTCGCCTCATCGCTTGTGGAAGACCCACCTAATCTATCACGACACCACTTACACAATGACGGAGAGATCTGTAAGACCGCCTCCAGTTTTACCCCATTCCCTTTAAACCATAGTGTGGAATCGGTTCTTCCCATAAAATACCAAATTATGTCATCCCGCCTTGCCAATGACCTTCATCTTGGCAAGGGGGCATACCTCTTCGCTGACTTGAACGGTCGACTCTTGAAGAAGTCGCGCAATGGGCTCCACCTCAAGAGAGTCTATGCCTGATATAACCACTATGAGTCCCTTATAGCGTAGTTTTTTCCAGTTCAGAGTCACCCGAAACCTGTTCGAGACACCTCTCACACCTCCGGGCTCAAATTTTCGTCCTCTATCTTTTTATGAGACCATCGTCTCATGTTTAACAAGTAATTTTTGGGACCTCTTCCCGGAAGTTATCTCGATTTATGAGCCACATCATGGTGATACAAGTATCTTTGGACCTGTACTTGCATCACACTTGCCTACCGCCACTCATGCGGGTTTTCAGGCCACCGCCCATAAGGCGCATCATTTTATTTTAGCATACAGCTGTCTAATCCATCCACTGCACCTTATACGAGTCCCCAGGCCACTGTTTGGAGGATGAATCATTTCTTTTGCATGCATTTTTCATATAACTACCTTCGAACTTGCACTCACATCACATGTATTCAAGTCCGTCCACCACAACTCACACACAGCTCTCTTGACCTCTGTCCGAGAGCCACATTGGTTTGCGTGCCTCTGCCATGATCTATCCTGTGCATGTATTGGTATGATTAAGAACCACCTGCTCCATCCATACTGCATGGATGACCTTTGGACCATTGTCCAATGTCCTGACATAGGGGCACCACCAGTGTCTTCTCGATCGGTTAAGCATACTAGAGTTTCTTTTAAGCTCTTTTCTTACTCCTAAAAGAATGAAAAGATTGTCGAGCGCAACTGCTTCCTTTCCCGCTCGTTAAAGTATAGGAATGGGCATCTACATCGTCTCGTTTATCTCCTTTTGCGGACTATGTAGACCATCAAATGAAAAGGACCACCTTGGCACATTCAAGCCAAGATAGTTCCCCTCTGCATCCTTTTATGCTTTCTCGGGCAGAGGGGCCGAACTTTACGAAAAATCTCACCATGGGTTGTCGTTAAGCTCTTTTCTAGCCTTCTCAGCAAGAAAAGATTGCCGAGAAAACTTGGTTTCATTCATGCTCGTAAAAGTATTTGAATGACCATCCAGTCAGTATAGGTTTAACCTTTTCCAGCCTGATTGAACTACCAATGGTAAAGAAGTCTCTCATCCCCTAAAGGATGGGTGAGCTCTCCTGTGTATACATTTATCCTTTTTTGGGCATAGGAGACTACCAATGAAAAAGAGCCCCATTGGAGTCTTCTTCATTCTTTCAGGCTCTCTAAAATTGAAAGCACCATCAAGCATTTACTTTCTTGGGCTCGCCAAAAATCCACGAGATCGTACCACAACGGTGTCTCTAAACACCATCCCATAGATAACAGTTTGGCAACATTCCCACTTTGGGTCACCTTTGTTCAGAGTACTCTATGATGTGTCTTCCTTAGATCCCATCAATATCAAAAGTGTCTACCTCCCCCAAGTATTTCCCATCTGCAGTTACATCCCCGATATTACATCTATGATCCCTCTCCCATGAGTCAGTTTCATTTGCTGCTTGGTCCTCCTTGTCGTCATACTTCGAACAAAGGAAGTTTGAGTCCGCTACACTCCCTCTGCCCCTGTTCAACTCCTTCCCTCCCCCCCCCCCATTCAGTGGGCCAGTCCTTAGATTGTCTCACAGCTTTTGGTTATCTCCCTCGCGCTTCTGGTCAAGGAAACACCATTACATTGACCAGGGGCATGTCTCACATCTTTTGGTTATCTCCCTCGCGCTTCTGGTCAAGGAAACACCATTACCTTGACCAGGGGCATGTCTCCCTCTGTAGACGACAGAACATATATTATAGAGGATAGACCCAAGGGTCCCTATATCCTAGTTTCATTAACCTCATTGATGAGTTCCTTGGACCACTTGAGAGGAGTCCTTAGTTCCTCTTGGGATGGTTGTTTCTCACGTGCTCGACTCCAGCTACATCATCGCACCGTTAAGATTCGTACAGGGTATTGGTCTGTGCAGTATTTGGTCGAAGACCCCAGATGTCACCCGAATCTAGCACATTGATGAGTCTATTCGAGGGACCTAAACAGGTTTATGTCCCTTATGATTTCTAGGTTGCGTTGGAGACAGTGTTCAGAAGCCCCAACAATGCTTCTATATAGATTTATGATTGATGCAGCATACTTGTACCATAGAGGCTCTGACTCTCCATCAGTGAGTCCATACAACTATGTACTGTTCCAGATCTAGCAGGCTATCAGTCATGAAGATATGGCATTCCATGAGAATGCCATGGGTCCAATGTAGCAGTTCTTCATATCAGTATTGTATTCAGCCTCTCATTGAGGAAACCACTGTGTATCATTAGTTGTACATGATCGGCTCTTATATTATAGAGCATAGATCACATTATTCTTTTGACATTGTTACGAGCATGGGGATGCCCGCCTCGTCCATATACATGTCACACATTATTTGTATCTCACCCATTGATGGGAACCATACTAATACAAAAACCAAAAGCCACCATGCCCCAACCCAGGAAGCACCACCTCTCCCCAGCAAATCCTATGATGTTTGTCGGCCATACGATGAGCTCTTGCCCTCACACATCAGGGGGCAATCTGTTAACCCAAAAAATCCCTCACTCAGCTTTACATGGCCTACACCACCCAAGGACACCCATACACAACCCTCATTTGACCCCATTTGACCCCCACACCCTCAAAAAGGTTCAAAAATATGCAAAAGGGATTAAAATCCCCTAAAAAGAGCCAAAATAGCTCTCATAGGGGCTAAAGCCTCCAAAAAGGGGCTAAAATCCCTCAAAGGAGCCTAAAACCCCCAAAAGAGCTAAAGATTGAGCGAAAGGGGCTAAAGCCCTGACCAGGGGCTTAGAACCCTAAAAAATCTATAAATAGAGGGGTGGGGGTCACTCTCAAGACATTCCTTCTTTGCATATTGTTATGTTGCCCGAGTGAGTGCCTTGAGACCATTTGGATCTCAAGCCATTCACCCTCCCTCTCATTCATCCTTCCATTGAGCCATAGCTCCCTCATTCTCAAGAGAGGTGCTCTCCCAAGCTAGGGCATGGTGGCCCATTCCATCCAGAAGGTATAATTTCTGTTTCATATTGTGTTTATTTTAGTTTTTCTAACATATCTTTGCTTGCATGTGTATTTCCTAACATGTTCTTGCAGGTCTCCATTTGTCTTTGGGCTTTCTAACAGTTGTATGCAGGGTCTTGGAGCTTAACCCATAACCTTGTGTGCAAAGGGGTTTTCTTTTATTTATGTTCTATTTCATTTCTATTTCGTTTTTCTTGCACCACCACCAGGAACCCTACCCTTCTGTCCTATAGACGAAAGGTAGCTATTCCTGCTCTGTAGCAAGGGAGAAATCCCTACTACATCCCCGTTCCAGTATCAGGCTACCCACAAGTGGAATGCAACAGTTCAGAGCTTGATGGAGTGTTACAACATAGTTGGGGAACTCGAAGATGATGATCCATGTGACATTCACATCCACGAATTTGAAGGTACTCAAGCAGTGAAGGGACCGGTCATATCATCTGATAAGTTTTCAAATCCCCTTAAAATAAATAAGGTGAATATTGGCTCTCCTAAGAATGTAAAGTTTGCAAAAAAATTAGATTATTGGGATGATGAGACAACGGGAAAAATCGTTGATTTATTACATGGATTCCAAGATTTATTCTTGACAAAATTTTCAGAAATAAAAGGAATTGTTGGATATTTGGGTGAAATAAAGATTCCCCTGAAACCATATGCAAATCCTGTTAAGCAACGACCATATAGATTGAATCCCAGATACAAAGAGAAGGTTAAGGAAAAGTTAGACAAAACACTAAACTCGAGAATTATTGAACCCGTGGAAGAATCAAAGTGGATCCGCACAATGGTTGTATAGTATAAGAAAATTGACAAAGATTGTTTCTGTGTTGACTTGAGGAAATTGAGCGATGCTTGCCTACATGATCATTTTCCTACACCTTTTACAGATGAGATATTGGAGAGCGTAGGGGGACAAGAGTTATATTCTTTTACAGATGTATTTTTTGGATACCATCAAATCAAGATTGCAAAAGAAGACCGACATAAGACCACCTTTGCAATAGAATGGGTTGTTTCCAGTACACGGTAATGCCATCTGGAATTAAGAATGCACCTACTATTTTTTCTAGGATAGCGATAGCTGCTTTTAAATATTTTATTCATAAATTCCTAAAAGCCTACTTTGATGACTGGACAATGTATGGGTTCATTAAGGACCATATTGAGAGTCTTAAGATGATGCTTGAATGGTGTAGACAGTTTCAAATTTCTTTAAATTTGAAGAAGTGTATTTTTTGTGCTCCTTTTGGTATTTTGTTAGGTCATGTTGTCTGTAGAAAAGCAATGCTGATAGATCCTGCTAACATTGCAATCATTGTCGACCTACCACCATCGTCGTCAGTTAAACAGTTGAGGACTGCGCTAAGTCATACTGGTTATTACAAGAAAATTATTAGAGGGTATGCGAAGATCATTGCTCCAATGGAAAATTTGTTGAAGGAAGATGTCAAATTTTAGTGGAATGAATAATCTCAAAAGAGCCTTAATGCGCTTAAAGAAAAAATGGTTTCAACACCTATTTTAATATTTCCTTACTAGCGGAAAGAATTTCATGTGCATGTTGATGCATCATCTGACGCGTTGGGAACAATGCTTGCACAACCAGGTGAGGGCTCTATTGATAACCCTATCACATTTGCTAGTAGAAAGTTGTCCATTGTAGAGAATGCAAGTCATGGCCATCTTTCAAGGTTAGAAAATGGGGAAGAACGTACTAGCTTAGATGATAATCTTCCCAGCACACAACTATTTGTAGTAAAAATGGTTGATGATTATTATGAAGACATTGTGCATTTCTTCACTATGGGAAGTGCACTAGAAGGATTTAGTACAATGCAGAAGAAACAATTGTAAAAAATGCAAATTTCCAGCTTATAGCTGGACGATTATATAAGTTGGGACCATATGAGATACTACGTCACTGTGTCTTGGAACATAAGTGATTGACGGTGTTAGATGAAGCTCATGCTGGCATGGCAGGGGTCCACTATGCAATGAAAGAAATAACGCGGAATTTTTTATAGGTCGGGTTATGGTGGCCTGCCCTTCATTAAGATACGTTCGATTACTGTCGCAATTGTTATATTTCCCAATGCACAGGGAAACCATCCCGATGAGATGAAGTGCCATTGGTACCATAGATAACTTTGCAGGTGTTTGATAAGTGGGTTGTCGATTTTGTGGGTCCTATAAATCCACCAGGAAAACATACATGTGCTCGGTATATAATTACTATGATTGACTATTTAACTAGATGGGTTGAATCAACACCAGTCAGAGATTGTATTGAAGCGACTACTACCAGGTTTTTGTTCGATCATGTGGTGAATAGGTTTGGTTACCCAAAAATCCTAGTAAGTGACCAGGGTATTCACTTTGTTAATATATTTATTGAGAAACTAACTGAAGAATTTTATATCTAGCACATGAAGACAACGCCATATCATCCACAAGCAAATGGAGTTGTTGAATATTTTAACAAAATTTTGTAGCATGCATTGACCAAGGTCTATAATGTGAATCATGATGACTAAGATCACAAAATACCTACAGTATTATGGGCTTATTGCACGACATGTAAGAAACTTATCATACAAAATCCATTTCAATTAGTTTATGGGCAAGCGACTGTCATGCTAATGGAATATGTTATACCTAGGTTAAGAATAGCACAATTACTGAGATCATAGATGTGTATGCCATTGAAGAAAGCTTGTCTCAGTTGCTACAATTGGAAGAAGATCGCTTTATTGAAGGATATCACCAATGATTCAAGAAAGAGCGTTAGAAGGCTTGGCATGATCGACATATTAAGTTCAAGTAGTTCCAGTGAGGTGACTTTGTTCTTCTCTATGACAATAAGTTTTTAAAACATCATAGTAAGCTCTGTACACATTGTTTAGGGCCATATGTTGTCAATTATGTTACCGATGGGGGTGAAGTTCATTTGGAGAAGTTAGACAGTACACCCCTCGATGGGTTGGTAAATGGAAGTCGGCTAAAACCTTATTGGTATAGTCGTACTTCTTTCGACTAAATTGGTATTGACTAAAGTTGTATATAGAAAAAAAAATGGGGCTTTTCTTCTTTGTTGAAGTCTTGTATATTGTGTGTCATAGTGAAAGTTATATATCTGTCACAGTTAAATTTGTGTTGCAATGGAATTTGGCGGCATGCTTTTCTATCAAGTCCATAATTAATGTGTAGTAATTTCCTGCTTTTATGGTGAGTGGAGTGTTGGATTTAATGGCACTTTGTTATAAATGTTGGAAAATATTTCAGCATGTGAAGATATTAGCCGCCACCATTTCCAATTTATTGAAGATCAAGTCAGAATAAATAACTAGGTCATTGGATTGATTTTCCTCATGTGTAGATCAATTTCACCTCCAAACGAGAGCCATTGCTTCATTGTGCTGAAGTGTGAAGTATATTGAGAAAGACAGTTGTCTACAACTTGTATGTGTTTGAAGCTTTCTACCATGGACATTCCTATGTCAAGTTCCAACACTATTAGAGTTTTAGCTATAGAGGTTTTTCCTACAATACCCATTATCGAGGAGGCACTATAAGTTGTCTTGCGACCAGCCCTTGTAAACCCGCCAAGAAAGAAACTAATGATTGGTTGGGTATTTCCCCTTGAGCAAAGATTCAAATCTACGTATGAGGTTGAAGCTTCGGGGTTTGATTCACCAACTATATTGTTGGGTCATATTCTGTTGCGGAAGAATGATGCTCCCCATGTGATCATTCGCAAGAATGCTAAATATCATTGGTAAAGCCACCCATCCCACGAGGCATTCATGTGACGACGAATATCATGGCTAATTTGAAGAAACTGGCGTTTATTGACTATGACTTAAGGAAGTTCCCTGAACTTCACATGTCAAAGTATATGACTGCAGTGCAACTATTGGAAGGCGGGCCTATTCAATTGGTTCCCATGGACTCGACTCAAGGGTTGGAGAAATCAAGCATTATATTGCTGATGTACATGCCCCATTTTGGTTGCACTGCTAAGGTTAACACGTGCATGAAGCAATCGTTGGTCTATTTCCACGAGGGATGTTTATGGTAATTAAATAACTGCATTTTTGTTGATGTCAACTTAAATGTTGCTATCACAAGGTTTCCCAAGGTGGGAGTTGATCCAATGACATTCTTTGCTGGTAAGTAGTAGGATACAAGCCTTGTCGCTCGAATGAAAGAAAAGTACAATCTTACATGAGATAAACGAGATTGCTTATTGCTTCTATCAATAATTAGGGTGTTATATTCACAACCAAGGTGTTGTCCAGTAAGTTATTATGGAACATGTGACCAAACGAGTGCACTGTTGGTACCATCGTTGTAGTAGAGCAATGTGCTACTAGGGTTCAAATGAGTTGGGCAACATTCCCATTGAATGAACTATTGGTTGATGCTATAGATGTGCAGGAGCAAGGTAACCCTTTAACTTATTATTGGTTGCTTATATTGATTTCTTTTGTTGCATGGGTAAACCACCCAATTACTAGGGGATGGAAATGAATGTCTCGTTTCGTGGGGCATAGTATCATAATCTATGGTTTGAAGAGACAAATCAATGATGACAATAGGAGAACAAAATTGAGCTCTATATGCATGTTGATGCATTGAGGCATCACATTGGAATTCAGTTGAGGATTATTGCAGCAATTGTCTAGTGGTATAGGAATATTATTAATTTTATTGCAAGTGCTCACCATTTGTATCTTCAACCACGACGAGATCCTCAAAATTAATGGTTAACCACTTCATTTCGGTTATCAGAGGAGGGAATTGATGTAATAGTTTGGGATTGGAAGCAGCCTATCATAGTCTCACATATGATATATTATCTGCTAAAATTGAACTACAACAAGAGGGCACATCAGGGACCCAAACAGGGGGCCCACAAGAAAAATATAAACCACATAGCTCGCACCACGACAATGATGAAGAGTAGATTGCAACCCTGATATATTCGGGCATGGAAGAGAAGAGGAAAGTTGTTGAAATAACCAAAAAGGGCTGAAAGAAGTAAAATCCAGTCATGGATTTTACTCATGTCAAGCTCATTGATGATGATTATAATTTACTAGCGGATAGAATGGATGAGGTTACTGATGAAACGCATTAGAAGATTGACGGTTGACATACATATATTTTTTAGGGAGTCACCAAATTACTTCAAACTCTTTATAGTGTGGTGAAGGAAGTCATGGTCGCGGTCAATTGGCCCCCAATGCAGTAGCAGGAAGTTGGTCCTTCTGATGATCATCTAGTTGAGGTGCAAACATCCCGACAACATTGCAAGGTTTAGGTGCTTCCTAAAGCACTTGACTTGGGTACATCAGAGCTTAACAACATGATATAGGATATTGCCTATGTTAGGGTAGACTTGTCCATACTACCCATGTATATATTGCACAACATACAGTAGGATTCGGTAGAAGAAATAAAGGCACAGGATCACATGATATATGATCAACTGAAGTAGTCAAGGAGCACTGTGTCTTCACTCCAAAGTTAGTTTGAAGATAGAGATAAGAAGGTAGAAGAGTTGTAGTAGGACAGGCAGTGACTCGAGCAAGTTGTTTCTTTGTCCTGTCAAGAAATGCCAAAGGCCAGGGTCTAATTCATATGGGTATAGGTGGCCACCCACCGATTCCAATGTCTCAAAAATGATTTTCATTTTGGAAATTTTCTTGTAATTTTCTACGGTTTTTTGGGTCCCAAACTTATGGGGCCATTTTGAGGCCCTAAATGACGATTTTTGGCTATCCAGGGGGCCAAATGATTGCCAACAAAATTAATTTTTCTCCAGTCGAAATTTTTAAATCTCAGAGACCTTTTGAATGGGTTATCGAGCACTCCAAAAGATATGACCCCGAGAAGTTGATTTTTCAACTAACCATCTTGGGTCCGCAAACTTTATGATGATTCATCTCCTAGGGTTAGGTTTATGGTTTTCAGCCTCTCCAAGGATTTATAATAAAATTCGCTTTGGCCTCCTTTTGTATTCATCTTGTCACAGTGAGCATAATCACCACATCTCTTCTCAGAGATACAACTACCACCACTCTAGATGCTTTAGTTTACAGTTTGCTTTGTTTCATTCATTTAATAGAATTTGAGTTTACTGTATCACTGTGTTTATTGCCATATATTTGTGTATGTGAATATATATGCTCTTTCATTTCATTCTCACATAAATATAGATCAGTGGTATCAGATCTTTCTTGTCTTGTTGTTTCTGAGTGCATGTCCTTGACAAGATCTGAATATCGAGAGTTGGGTCTCGAACAAGTTGAGCTCAGGGAAAATACCTTTCATTGTCCCAAGTATCTTAACATGTTGGGAGAATAAAAGAGAGATGACAGAGAATGATATCTTATTAAAATGTTGCTCGAGGAATCCCTCGCACGATAGAGGAACGAGATGATGGATAACTTTTCCCAGATCCTTCGAAGAATGCCGACGACAATGGATGCACCTTCAACGAGCACCCGTTTTGGGGGTATGACTCCCTTCAAGGTATAAGTTAACTTTGAAATCCCTTTATTTTAAGGAAAGATAGATGCATATGCTTTGGAAAAATGGTTGAGCCTGTTAGAGGGTTACTTCTCTATTCAAAAAATTTCTGACAGTAAAAAGTTCACCTTCGCGCTCATTAAGTCCCTCCCCCATGTCAAAGAACCCACTTGGGCATATTTTTTCGATGCCATCAAATAGGAATTCTACCATGTCGGAAACTATGATGACCAATACACTTGTTGGATGACATTGCACTAGGAAAGAGACCAAATGATGTCGGAGTATACCAATATATTCCATACCTTACTCTCAAATATGGGTATTAGAGACTCTAAACAACACTTGGTTCTAAAGTACCGCAATGGCATGCATAGGTACATTCAGTTGAAGATGGAATTCTTGGACATATCCTCACTAGGAGCAGGTTACTGATATGCCAACAAGATTGAGAAAAAGTTTAAGAAAAAGAATAAGTGATATTTTGGGTGTACAAATTAGTAGCAAAAGCTAGGAAAAGTGGCCCTAATTTACAACCCAAAGGATAGAGAAAATATTTCCAAATTGTTGACAACCATTCCAAACCACACGAAAAGAAGGGTAATGGGATATCAAAGAAGTACACCGATAAGTGGTGTGCCTTCCACAAAAATCCCTTAGACAACACTGATGAATGTCGCTCAAAATAATCATTGTTGGCTGAGACAAAATCCCTAGATCCAGAATCTGACTCAATATATTGGAGCTTCTGAAGGTTCCACATCCCTAACCCTACAACATTTGTTGGTTGATCCATGGACGAGACATCTGCATCAGTCAACAATGTCACCTCTCTTATGACATCAAGCCCTTCAAAGATGAGGTAATGTGTGATGTTTCCCCGTTTGAAGTTTGTGATGTTCTTTTAGGAAAACCATATATGTGGAAACATCATTCTATGTAAGAGTCAAGACCTCGTAGTGTCATTATTACTTTGGGAAAGAAACTATACAGAATAACCAGAGGCACTTTCTATCACTGTAGTGTCTCTCATCACAGTGAAGCAGTGTAGGAAGGTAATCTCCTAGACAGGGAATGTTGACACATATTTTTGTCGACAGGGGTTCACTTCGCACTACTGTCAACAACCATCGACAAATATTCCCTAAACATTGACCCAGAAAGGTTTTTCCCTTTCCAGCAACACGTGCATAGCAGGTGCAGTCTCACCCGAAATGTCTAAGGGAGGGTTGCAAGAACCATGTTTCTACAGTAGGAAGAGGACACAAATGATATCATACTCAATCACAACATTATCTAGAGATTCGGGATTATAGGAAGATACAATGCATCTGTGCCATTAACCAGTTCTACTTATCATTATTATCCTTTTTCACATTAACACACATTCAGATTGACATAGATATCAACATACATCAAATGAGTAAATACTACGGTAGTTCACATCATTCACATAGCAGTAAAAGATTAAAAAAAACCAACCATAACACAATCATTCATCAATAACTCATTTAATACAGTGCATGTCAATAGAGTTTCGCACCAACAGTATCGAAAAAGGTCATAAACATAGAATCCATACCGAAAACATCCTCATATATGATAACATCCACAGATGCGAAACATTACAACTCAAAATATCTCACAATGTCGATCTCTAAGATACAACTCCTATGAAAGATTCCAGGAACCATGCCCTCTCTTAAGATTTACAATCCTAAATCTACTTATAGGCTCACTTGGCCATTAAAAAATGGTCAACTTGACCAATCGGTAACTAATTTAACCAAAATATCCTTATTTGTCGGCTTATTTACCCTTCGTGATTGACGTTTGTCTTTGTCGACGTCCTTTCTATCGTTGGTGGTACCACAGTTTGTGCGCTCTAACCCCGTGCCAACAGGGAAATTTGTACTCTTCATTGTTTGTTTTGAGGGTGAATGAAAGATCACAACAACATCCACCACCTGCACATAGAACCCCTCTACGTAGCAAAAACAGGTGGACAACATCGTGGAAGCATACAAAGATATCTTCACCACACCTGTCAGGGTTCTAGTACATTGTTAGGTCAAGAATTCCATTGATCTAATCCCTGGTGTGCCTTTTTACCTAATGGGTCGGTATACAAGCGTTACCTCATGGAGAATGAAGAAATCATACACCAGATTCAAGAGTTAATCCAAAAGGGGCACATTCGACCCATCTCCTCACCTTATGGGATCCCATTGTGTTGGTACAGAAGAAAGATGGGACATGGTGAATCTGTATTGACTACCAAGATCTAAACAAGATCACACTTCAGAATGGTTATCCCATTCCCTGCATCGACGATCTCCTCAACCAGGTCAAGGGGGCCAAGTATTTCAGCAAGACTGACATGAAGTTTCACTATCATCAAGTGCCAATTGAGGAGACTGTTGTCTGGAATACTACCTTCAAATATTGTGAAGTCTTTTCTGAGTGGTTGGTCATTCCTTTAGTATTGACTAATGTTCTAGAAACCTTCATGACGATGATGAATGACATGTTACAACCATTCACCAATTTCTTTATGGTCGTATATATAGATGATATCCTCATCTATAGTAGAACATTTGCAGCATATCTACCAGGTCCTCAACACCTTGCGATAACACAAGTTATATGAAAATTTAGATAAGTGCTCATTTGGAATGGAAATGGTTTAGTATTTGGGATACATTGTGGATGAACATGGTGTTCATGTAGATTCAACTAAGATCCAAACCATTTCCCTCAACTAGATGAAAATGATTATGAGTTCATTCCCATCTATCAATCCTTATGTGCAGGCACACTAGTGGCAGAATTTCATCTTCAGGAAGGATTGCTATGCCACCTAGTCCATCTCTGTGTTCCTTCAAGCAAGAGTGCAAAGATGATTTGGGAAGCAGATTACAGTCGAGTGAGGGAACTTTGGCACTGAGAAGACAACGATAGTCTTGAAAAAGTATTTCTACTGGCCCAAAATTGGACAAGACATCGATCGATATATCAGATCCTACATTACCTACGCCATAGCAAAATCATCCATAAAAAAGCAAGGGTTGTACACCCCCCTACCCACTCCGAATAGTCCATGGGAATCCATATCCATGGTTTACATGTCAATACTAACTTCAACTAAGCATGGTAATGACTGTGTGTTTGTGGTCATGGATCGCTTCTCTAAGATGGCCATTATGATAGCTTGCAAGAAGACAATCTATGCCGAATCCATTGTTAAGCTCCTCTTTGAGCATGTTTGGGTTCATTTTGGGTTGCCACAGACTATCATTTCAGATCGGGACAACAGGTTCCTGAGCACTTTCTAGTATAGTCTATGGTCATTGATGGATACCAAGCTCACAAAATCAACTTCCTTCTACCCCCAGACTGATGGACAAACAAAGGTAGTCAACCAGATGATTATGCATATTCTAAGAATGTATAATTATAAACATCCCCGCACATGGGATGAGATCATTCCTTATGTTCAACATAACTATAAAAGATCCCTTTATAGCTCTATTGGTCACAACCCTTTTTAGGTGTGCTTGGGTTTCAAACCAATGGCCCCAATTGATGTAGCTTATCCCCTTGCATCCACATAGGAGGAATATTCCCATGCTAAGGATGAGGCTGATAAGGCCACTAGATATGTTGAAAAAATCTAGTACATCCTCCAACAGGTCCATGACATTTTGGAAAAGCCAATACTAAATACCAGCAACAACATGACCAATATCGGGTTCCACACAAGTTCCAGGTTGGGGATAAGGTTTGGTTATATTTACAGAAAGAGAGGCTCACATGACCCACAACCAGCTATGTCAATGCCAAATAATGAGATGGGGGCATGATTTCCTAAGGATTGGGGGTGAGGAATGTTTAACCTTGAGCCATTGGGGAAAAGCCACGTGTCAAAAGAAAACACCCAAAAATGTATTCCCATTCCCTCATGCATTCACATTTTCATCTTCCCTCACATTTTGCAGAACGACGGGACGTTTTTTGGATCATCCATCCTTCAAGTTTTCATTTTTTTCCTCATTGTGCATGCCCAAACCATCATCGGGCTCTCACTGAAATGTTGTGGTCCATTCTAATCATTCTCTATTCCATTCTGTTCATGCACACTATGCGTTCGTCTGCTTACAAAACTGTGTTTTGTTCTTCGTTGATCGCCAGTTGTTACCATCCTCAGCTACGCAAAGGTTTGGGATCTCCTTTGTTTGCTGAACGAATGAGTAGTGGAGATCACTCAATTTTATGACAAAGAGTGGTCATCTGTGGTTTCCTTAGTATTGTTGTGGAATGGTATCCTCTATCACAGAGTGAGTGGAAGCCTGTTTTGCTGTGTTGACCTTGTGGTTTGCTATGTGTGCATATTTTTCCTTGGTATGAACTATTTTGGAGTGGAATTGGGTCTGAACTAGCTTGATAAACCTAGTGTAGGAAGGAACCTCACAAATAGATCTAGAGGGGCTGGTTTTCTTCTTTGCACACCTTGAACAACACTGGAATGGAAGGCAAATCCTGAGGGACATTGTAGTAGAGAAGGGGATGCTTCCTTGTGTTGGGTGTGTAGATGTTTTAGGAGCCAAGCCCGATCTAGTGCATGTGTCCATAGCTCAGTGGTTGAGCTCACTAGCTTAGCAGTTCAATCTTTCCAGCTCCTTTGTAGCGTGATAAACCCATCTGTTAGTTGGCTTGGCTAGTCCTTAATGTGAATGTTGGCTTGATTGACTGTAGTCTGATAAACCTAGCAATATATTGGCTTGTTTGTTTGTATACTGATAAATCCAACTGTGTTGGCTTGGCTGAGTTTTGTTGTATCCTTGGCTATGTGTGAGCCTACTAGTGCTCCTTATTCCTTATGGGAATCATGCCCAACTCGGGGGTGGTAGTGCTGCTAAGAGATTGATGAGTGCACTGGCCTATGGTTGGGTGGAATGTTGTAATGACGTAGCTGGTTGCAGGACAAGCTTCTTTCAAGATAAGTATTTCTTATGTGTAATCTCTGCAAATGTATCTTGTTTAATGAATTATGATGAACATGTTGAATGATTCGATGAATGTATTTACTTCCACTATATATTGCATGTTTTACACATTTGTGTATGTTTTTAAGTTCAATGCATTCTATATTACGTTATGGAGTTTAGATTACCGGATTGGTGATGGCATGAATGATCAAATTGGTCCAAGACTCTGTTAACAGGTTGAATTTCCTTCCGCAACTCTCCTTTCTGCAACTTGCGGGATGCGGGATGCGAAAACGTCCTTCTAAAAATTTTGTTCCCCACAGTTTTCCTTCCGCAACTTGCGGGATGTGGCTTCACAGATCTCTATTTCTGCAAATTTCCTTTCCACAACGATCTATTCTGCATGCAGGATGCGGGATTACAATTTCCATATTTCCCCAATTTCGTAAAGTCAAGCTTTTCGCACCATTGATTCTTGCGGGTTGATTCTTAGCCGTTGATTTGTCTTCAGATGTGGAACAAATGATGACCGTCGATTTCTGTCGTGATCTTTCTTCATCGTTCGATCTCCTCTAAGATCTTTCTTCGTAGATCATCAAATTGATCACTAAAAGGATCAATTTCTCTACTGTTGGGAAGTTGGAGGATTTATCCACAGACGTGGATAGATTGAACTTCGAGTTGGATGCTCCTGTAATAATCAGAGCGAGCAGTGATGGTTGTGTTCTCTCTCTGGTGGATGGGAGGGGACGTGACAACTTGGTATCAGAGCATGAATGTTGAGGAGTATTTTCACAGCCATGCCTGGTGATTCAAAGGAGAACAAAGGTTCTTTAAGAAATTTTCAATTCCCCATGATAATTGGGATATGGGTACATGACAGTGTGGTATCAGAGCATGAATGTTGAGGAGTGTTTCATGGCCATGCCTTGTGTTTCAAAGAACGACAAAGAATTCGTAGGAAATTTTTAATTTTGCATGATAATTGGGGTATGGGTACGTAACAAAGTGGTATCAAAGCTGCTAGTTGCAACATTGGGCTTGGATGGTCCAGAACAAGTAGTTAAAAGAAAAAAGAACACCCAAATTGTGGTTTAACAGAGTTGCGGGTTGCAGCATTGGGCCTTGATGGGCCAAGTTGAACAATTAATAGAGTTGTCAGTAGATGGTTTTTAATTCTAATTTTATTATGCAACTTACAGTTTTGTTTATTAACACATTTTGCAGAATTATAGTCACCTTCAAAGGGTAGCATTCCAGATAGTGCAGTTCAATAAAGTTGGTTTGGCTGAGCCATGAGAACCGACATGTGTGAGGATGCACAAAACCCTAATGAATACGAGGAAGATGCTACGGAAGAAAATGTCCCAGTTGGAAATGCTAAGATAGAGTCTATTGGGAGGAGGTTTCAAGATACTCCCCTATATTTTGCAGCCACCATGAGGAGCCTAAGGGTGGAGATGCAAAGTTATAGGGCATATAATAAAATATTGGTTAAGGCTCTGGAGGAGTAGAATCAACTGAATGCATCTATGCAACAAATTTTGACAGACATTCAGAGGTAGATGAACTCTGGGGAATAGACAGTGAGACCAGAAGGAAGTAAGAGGACTGCTAGAAGAGGAAAGAGATCTCCTAGTGGGTCATCTGACTCTGAAGGATCCACTAGTGGTTCAAGTTCTTCTTCTCATGAGAATAATAGAAAGAGGCGCTACCAGAACCGTTCACATGATAAGTTTAAGAAGGCAAGGCCTCCTACCTTCAATGGTGAGATAAAGAATGGCCAAGAAGCTGAATCTTGGCTTCTTGGGATGAGGAAATATTTCCAAGTCCAAGACTACTATGGAAATATGAAGGCTAGAGTAGTCATCTTCAGTTTGACTGGAAGGGCATCCATATGGTGGGAGCACTTCAGGCAAGTGAAAAATATTAATGAAAGGAAGATTGTGTGGAAACAGTTCCAGAAATATTTCAAGCAGAAGTACCTCTCTGACAGGTACTATGATGATAAGATCAAAGAATTCCATGAGCTAAGATTGGAAAATCAGACCATGGAAGAATATGCAAACAAGTTCTTGGAGTTGTTCAGGTATGTCAGGTACATCAAAGATGAAAAAGTGAAAATCCAGCATTTAATGAGTAGATTTCCTTAGCCTTACAAAGACATAATTGAGTTTTATGAACCTAGAACTCTGGAAGAAGCGATAAGGAAAGCTAAGTATTACTATGAGTAAAGCAAAGGAAAACCTGATTATCATAAGACATGGAAGGACAAGAAGAATGAGAATTCTGACCAAAGGAAGAAAGGTTTCAAACATTCCAACTTTGGGAATCAACATAAGCATCCATCCCAAGTTGAGAAGCAGCCAACTAGAGTGGTGGAAGAAAAGCCAAGAGAATCACAACAGAATAGAGAACCACTCCAATGTTGGAAATGTGGAGGACCCCACATGCACAGGAAGTGTCCACTTGAGAATGAGAATGAAAGGCCATCTTACAACATTCAAGAGGTAGAAACAATGGACCAAGTAGCAAGGGCCATCCCTAGGATTTATGCAGCACTGGAAGACCTCCAGGAAGATCACCAGTCAACTGTGATTAAAGTTGCAGGTAAGATTGTTGAGCAATCTGTTTCCATTTTTATTGACCCTGGTTCTACTCACAGTTACATTACTCCTAGAGTAGTGGAGATTTGTGCTTTTAAGAAAGTAAAGCATAGAAAATCTTGGTTAGTTCAGCTAGCCACTGGAACTAAGAGAAAGGTTAGTGAAGTGGTAGAGAAATGTCCATTGGTGATGAATGTATTGGTCACTTATGTAGACCTAAATGTTCTACCACTTGGTTCCTATGATGTTCTCAATGGAATGGATTGGCTAGAAGCTCACGGGGTAAGGCTGGACTTCTATAATAAGACTTTTGAATGCATGGATGAAGAAGGGAACCAAAGAGTGGTAAGAGCCATTCCAAAAGTGATTTATGTGAGGTAGATTTAAGCAATGCAGTTGAAGAAGTTTTGTAGGAAAGGTTTACAATTGTATACAACTCATATTGTGGAGGCAACAAAGAATGAAACTCCTAGATTGGAGGACTTTCATGTGTTGCAGGAATTCAGGGATTTTTTTCCTAATGAGATTCTAGGGCTTCCTCCAAAGAGAGACATTTATTTCACAATTAAGCTTGTTCCAGGAGCAACACCAATTTCCAAGGCACCCTACAAAATGATTACACCGAAAATGCTAGAGCTGAAGATGTAGTTGCAAGAGTTGTTGGAGAAGAAGTATATCAAGCCGAGTGTGTCCCCTTGGGGAGCACCAGTTCTGTTTGTGAAGAAGAAAGATGGTACACTCAGGTTGTGTATTGATTACAGACATCTGAACAAAGTCATAGTGAAGAATAAATATCTTTTGCCTAGACTTGATGACCTCTTTGATCAAATGAGAGGAGAAAAGGTATTTTCCAATATTGAATTGAGGTCTGGTTACCATAAGGTGAGAATCAAGGATGAAGACATTCATAAGACAACCTTTAGAACAAGGTATGGACATTATGAGTTTGTAGTGGTACCATTTGGTCTCACAAATGCACCAGCTACATTTATGTGCCTTACGTGTCTTCAACAGGTATTTGGACAAGTTTGTTCTTGTTTTCCTTGATGACATCCTTATTTATTCTAAGAATGAGGAAAAGCATGAAGAAAATCTGAGATTGACATTGCAATTGCTCAGGGAGCATAAGTTGTATGCAAAGTTGAGCAAGTGTGACTTCTATAAAGGTAGAATTTAGTATTTGGGTCACATTATCTCAAAAGAGGGTATATCTGTGGACCCTGACAAGATTGAAGCCATTATGAATTGGTCTACTCCAAGAAATGTGACAGATGTAAGGTCTTTTATGGGACTTGCAGGATACTAGAGGAGATTGATTGAAGGATTCTCCAAGGTTGCACATGCCATCACTTGTTTGCAAAGGAAGGGGATAAAGTTTGAATGGACATCGAGGTGTGAAGAAAGCTTCCAGCAGCTGAAGAATCTTGTCACAAATGCACCAGTATTGAAAGTTGCAGACCCAGGGAAATATTTTGTAGTGTGTACTGATGCATGTGGTCAAGGAATTGGAGGAGTTCTTATGCAAGATAACGACATAATCTGTTATGAGCCAAGAAAGTTGAAGGAGCATGAGAAGAACTATGCCACTCATGATATGGAACTTGCAGCCATAGTACATGTCCTCAAGATGTGGAGGCATTACTTGATGGGCAAAATATTTAAGCTAAGGACAAACCATTGTGGTTTGAAGTTTTTGTTTGATAAACCTACTCTAAATGCTAGGAAAGCTAGATGGCTGGAGTATTTATGTGAGTTTGATTTTGAAATCAAACACATAAAGGGGGAAGAGAATAAGGTAGCCGATGCACTCAGTAGGAAGGTGCAGGAAATGCACATGGCATCTCTTAGTATTTCCCAATCAGATTTGAGACAACAGATTGTTAGTCATACTACTGAAGATGAAATGTATGCGCAGGTAAAGGACAAGTTGCAGTAGCAAATCCTTGAAAAGAAGCATGAGGGATATAAATTAGAAGAAGACAGACTTCTTACTTATGAGAACAAAATTTATATTCCATATGTAGCAGATTTGAGGAGGGTTGTTATGGATGAGATCCATCAAGATCCAAATTCTGGTCACCCAAGATATCAGAAGACAATTGATACAACTAGAAAGCAGTACTTTTGGCCAAGAATGAAAAAGGACATGGATGAATATATTTCAAGGTGCATGAAATGTCAGCAGGTGAAGGTTGAGCATCAACACCCAACAAGTTTGTTGTAGCCTTTGCCATTTCCAGAATGGAAATGGGAAGTTATTTCCATGGATATTATTACAGTATTTCCAATGACTTGGAGACAACATGACTCCATCATGGTTGTGGTGGAAAAGTTGACAAAGGCAACACATTTTATACCGGTTAAGTCTACGCATAAGATTGATGACATTGCAAATATATTCATGAAGGATATTTTCAAATTGCATGGATTGCATAAGGCAATAGTCTCTGACAGAGATGTTAAGTTCACTCCAATTTTTGGAAGGGATTGTTTGCAGATTTGGGTACAAAGTTGAATTTCAGCACGGCCTACCATCCTCAGACTGATGGGCAGACAGAGAGAGTAAATCAAGTTCTTGAAGACATGCTTCGCATGTATGTGATTGTGGCTAGGGTTTTACCCCTAGCTTGTGCGAATGAGCACCTACTAAGGAGAAGGGACTCCTTAGTAGCAGTTCAATATGTGTAAATTAAAAAGCTAAAAAAGAAACTCTAACATGTGCATAAAACAGAAAAACAAAATGTAAATAATGGTTTTGATATTAATATTACCTCCAATGTGGAGGTTGGTGAAGCCCGTTGCGGTGATCCGAGAGGGTTGCTCCGAGCTCCAGCTTGCTCCTTCTCTTTCTCTAATGGTGGAAATGGGCCAAAAGGGGGCTCTCAAGGTGAAAGTAGCTCAAGGGTGAGCTAGGGTTTCAAGAGCTTATTTTGGCAAAGTAAGGGTGCTTATGATTGTGGATGTGAAATAAGGGGTCTCCATCACCTATTTATAGTTTTTCAGTGGTGGAGTGCTGGCCCATGGTTTTGGAAACCATATGGTTTAGGGCAGCTGTATAGGGTTTTTTCCTCCTTTTCCTCATTATTTTATATTTTTTCTTCCCTTTTTAGGCTTTTTGGTGGTTTTATGGCCTTTTGGAGGCATTTTAGGCCTTTTGGAGGCTTTTTAGTGGGATTTTTGCTATTTTAGAGGAATTTTGGATATTTTTGGAGGAAAAAAGGGGTTTTTAAGGGAAATATGGTAGAAAAATGGACAAATGAGCCATGTAGTGGGGTAGATGAGGTAGTGAACACTTTTTGGGTGTTAACAGATTGCCCCCTGATGTGCGAGGGCAGGAGCTCATCGTATGGCCGATGGACATCATAAGTCATAAATGGTGTTTTTGGGGTGTGGAGAAGAGAAGAAACAAACGAAAACCCGGAACAACGATCCCGAACCAGCTGCAAGAACTCAAAGTACATAACCTCAATAATGGATGAGGAATCATCTGATCATATGGACAAGGTGGGCATTCCCATGCTCGTATCAGGAAATAACATAATAATAACAATGGGGTCCAAAACAAAGGGACCTGTCATATACATGGCCTCAAATACTGAATGAGGAAGAATCTCAATATATGGACGAGGCGGGCATACCCATGCTCGTATCAAGATACATAAACAGAACTGTGATGCCCAAAAAGAGGGACCTGTAGTATAAAAAACCACTGTGTATATCATAAGGGTCCAGAAGGGACACAAATCTGGGACATACTGCTGGGCTGACCATGTCTGAGCTGAAAAACTGATGCACTGGAATGACAGCAGTGCTACTGAATGTGGTACCAAAGGAACTGATGAGCTGCTAGATCAGAGTGACAAGGGTCATACTCGCAATGGTACACTGTACTGGGTACTCAAGGAAGCATGGAATTGGATGGCTTTCGAATACAATCGCCAACGCAGCCCGGACATCCACGGGAACATATAACTGGGCGTTCCGAAGTGACTCACCAATGTGCTAGAGTCAGGGGAAATCCGGGGTCTTCGACAAATAATGGAAGGGATATAAATCCTGCGCGATTCTCAACGATGCGATCAGGGTGCTGAAGTCGAGCATGTGAGAAACAAACATTCGGAGAGGCAATGATGACTCCTCCCAAAGTGGTCCGTAGGCACTCACCACAGATGGTGATGGGTCCAAGGTGCAGGGGCCTCTGGGTCTATCCTCTGGAATAGAGGGGTTGTCGTCGACAGAGGGAGACCTGCAACTATCAAGGCAATGATCTTTCCTTGACATGAGCGCGAGGTGGAAAACCGAAATGTGATAGTACTGATGGCAGGATGGAGAAACTGGGGGGAATAACTGGGCAAGTAGAGTGGGTGGACTCAAACTTCCTTTGTTCAGAGTATGATGGAGGGGATGATCGGGCAGCATATGAAATTGACCGGTGGTAAGGGGATCATAGCTGTATTGGATCTGGGAGGGTGACTGGGCTGAGGGAGACTCAAGCTGTGGTAAAATGGTAGGAGACTGCAGAATACTCTGAACAAAGGCGAAATAATTGGGGGTGCTGCCGAGAGGATCGATCATAGCGCCAAGAGGCACGGGGGGACTTCTTCATGGGTTAGGGAACGAGAAGAGGCGTGTATATAGAATGGTACTGTCGTGTGGATTTTACGAGCCCAGGACAGTTCATGCTCGTGGTTGCTTTCAATTTTAAGGAGTCTGAAAGCAATAAGAAGACTCGGAAGTAATGGAATGGTACTGTCGTGTGGTTTTTTACAAGCCCAGGACAGTTCATGCTCGTGGTTGCTTTCAATTTTAAGGAGTCTGAAAGCAAATAAGAAGACTCTGAAGTAATGGAATGGTACTGTCGTGTGGATTTTATGAGCCCAAGACAGTTCATGCTCGTGGTTGCTTTCAATTTTAAGGAGTCTGAAATCAAATAAGAAGACTCTGAAGTGATGGAATGGTACCGTCGTGTGGATTTTACGAGCCCAGGACAGTTCATGCTCGTGGTTGCTTTCAATTTTAAGGAGTCTGAAAGCAATAAGAAGACTCTAAAGGAATGGTACTGTCGTGTGGATTTTACGAGCCCAGGACAGTTCATGCTCGTGGTTGCTTTCAATTTTAAGGAGTCTGAAAGCAATAAGAAGACTCTAAAGGAATGGTACTGTCGTGTGGATTTTACGAGCCCAGGACAGTTCATGCTCGTGGGTGCTTTCAATTTTAAGGAGTCGGAAAGCAAATAAGAAGACTCTGAAGTAATGGAATGGTATTGTCGTGTGGATTTATACGAGCCCAGGACAGTTCATGCTCGTGGTTGCTTTCAATTTTAAGGAGTCTGAAAGCAATAAGAAGACTCTGAAGTAAGGGATAAAAGTATACCGAACAAAAGGAATGGCCAGCAAAGGAGGAAGTGTTCAATCAAGGAACATTTATGATGACCAGGATCGAGGGTGAGGGGGAACACTGGTGGGTCTCCTTGCGGGGTGAATGAATGGTGGCAAAATAATGAAACATTTGTAGTATGACAAGAGTGGATGGCTCATGTAAAAAGTGTGGAACAATCTGATGGCGGCCGATGTGGCGCGCAAATCGAGGCAGCAAGGTGTCGGGACACAATGTTGAAATTGTACCAAGTGAGAGCGAGAAATGATCTCAAGCATCATCACGAGCTCAGAAAAAATGAATCCGGAGATATAAAAAGTGTGAAAAAACGAAGAACGGCCAAAGCGGCGTGCAAACCGAGGCGACTAGCGGTGTCTAAAAAATAATGCAACGAGGTGACCATCGTGACGGTCTCGTCGTGCTGATTCCAATGGTGGAAACGGTTCGGAGAACTGACTCCGTATGGGTTCAGAATGGCCAAAACAAGAAAAGAGTCAACGAACTATAAATAGCAAGTGGGCCCAATATGACAAGTGTCATTTGTACTATTTGACTTTGACTAGTGATCAGAGTGGAACAGAGCTGAGGTGGCATTTCTGGACGATCCGACCGGCCGATTTCAGATTCGGGAGATACAGGTATTCCGTCAAACTCATACCAGCTTTGTCATTGGGTTCGGGGGGTGGGTAGTGGGTCCTAGGGTACTATTTGTACGGTCCACGTGGGGTGGACCGCGGGTTTCTTGGGGGATCACACGGTTGGAGACCGCGACTGTGGGCCTGATAGCCGTGGTTAAGGACCGCGACTATAGGCCTGACAGCCGCTGCTGGAAACCGCGGCAGGGGGCCCTAAAGCCGCGGTTTTGGACCGAGCTATTAGGGTTTTTTTTTTTCTTTGGGAGGGGAAGGACTATTTGTTTGACATGAGTCTGACGAGTCGACTTTGTGTGATTGACAGGATGCCACAAGTTCTGTGGAGGGAGCGAGAGATACCAGATGAGATCATGACTGTCGTCCGAGAGGACCGCCGGGTGCGATCGATGCTAGGGCTATTTGGACTGCTAAAGTTCGCCCAGGTACCCATGATGCGGTCAGCAGCATTGCTGCTGAACCAATTGATTAGTTTCTGGGAGCCGGACACACAGGCTTTCAGAGTGCAGGGTGAGAGTGTGGACCTCACCCTGACCGATGTATACTTCTTGACGGGGTTGCCCTGTCTGGGTAGGGTGGCAGACACGCAGCCGCGGGTATCCGCGGACATATATATGGAGGACATGCTGGAGCGGCATTGTGGTCCAGAGGCTCGGGTACATAGGCATGCACTTCTGGTGAGAGACCTACAGGAACCAGCAGTGCAGGCCATGGCGGCATGCGTGGTGCGCGTCTTGGGATCCCAGTCATCGGAGAAGGTGTCTGGGGGCCAGATGCAGCTAGTGGAGCACGTACTAGGCGGTGTTTATTACGCATGGGGCCAGATGTTCCTTACCTACGTGCAGCGACAGCTGACAGCAGTGAAGGAATCTGGCAAGGGGTTTTGCTACGGTTCATTCTTGTGTGCGTTTTTATGGAGAGGGTACCCACACTGCGGCCGCGGGTGCCGATCAGAGCAGGAGGCTTGAGGGAGCCACGGATGGTGCGGTGGGGCGAGATGATGCACCGCCGTGGTGGCGGTGATGTTGGAAGGTACTTTACACAGGAGTTGTACCTGTAGTGGCTCCAGATACCGTTGACACTTGATGATTATCCATATAGAGATATGGATTATACCGAAGATCCAGAGGCACCACGGCCGCCGGGATAGGCATGGGGACCAGATGGTACGTATGGTTTGATTGCATTGTCAAGTTTTATATATGATAGTTGATTGATATATTGTTACTGACAAATGGGTGATCTGCAGATGTGGGCCCGAGGCCGCCGCCAGGGCATGTGGCACGGAGGGGGATTGTGGCTGTTCCAGCTTTGCTTGGGCGGGGGGAGGTGCATCGCTGGGATGTGGAGGGGACGCTAGAGTCTGTACGGGTACTACTAGACCGTTTGCTGGTGGGGGTCACCGATGAGGGGTGGCGGGACATCGATCCGGACATGGTTCAGGATTGCATGAGGGCACCCCGGGATTTCAGATCGATTGCGATCCGGGTGGCTATCTTGGTGGATAGGGTGCAGGCACAGGAGCCCGTAGGGGATGAGGATTTACCGGAGGAGGAGCGAGGGGAGGATTCAGATGCAGCAGACGCCGACAGTGATGCAGGGTATGACTCTCAGTAGGGAGTGCAGGGGACTCCCCCCCGAGTTTTGTAGCTACGACATGTATTTTATGAGGCTTTATGGATGTACAGACATTTTTTGTATAGCTGAGTACAGGGGTACTCAGGACATGTATAGCACTGTGACATGTATTTTTTGATATATATATGCACATGGATGCACCTTTTTGTGATGTTGTCTTAGTTGTACGCATGTGGATGCGCTTTATGATGTGTGATATGTTTGTATTGCACGTGGATGCAAGTAGTCTAGGATGTTGGGCACGTGGATGCCCCTTGTGTATTGTATGTGGTTTTATGGTTTATGTACATGGATGCAAATGTTGATGCGATGCAGTCTTTTTGGGTTTTTATCTATTTAGATGAGATGCTATGGGATAATGATGCATGATGGCAGTGTTACATGGTGTGATTGATATGCCAATCTAGGACGTTATTTGCCATTTGATCTGCGACACTATTGTGAGCTCTTGGGACATGTGTAAATGTGATGGATTCAAACTGTCGGTTGAGTTGTTTTGTACGCAGGAATTTTCTAAATAGGCAAGGATCACGCACCTGGTAGCAGTTGTTGAGCTGGGAGACAATTAGCTGGGAGTCCGGGAACACATGAAGGTGACATATGCCCATCTGGAGGGCTGCAGTCAGGAGACCGGTCACAGCATCATACTCCGCCTGGTTATTGGTAGCGGCACCTATACATATTCCGTCAAGGTGAATCAGTTTGTTGGAAGGGGAATATAAGACCCATGCTGCAGAGGCCAGGTTGGGAGACCAGCGGCTTGCACCATCAGCAAAGCCAGTGTAACGAGGAGGAATATGGTCCATCTGTGGGCATGCAAAAAGAATGATGAATGTAAGAATATGGTAAAGAAGGTGAAAAACAAAAAAGAGAGCAAACTGTACAATGCGGACCAATGAGGACGCGGTTTCAGTTATGGGTAAAAATGTTTAAGATACAACCCATTACGGGGGTTGCGTAAAGGGTGGCCTTCAGAGTCGGCTAAAATGTATGCCCCCTTGCCGAGGCAAGTCTGCACAACGTAAGGGCCTTTCCACATGGACTCAAACTTTCCTTTATCGGTTTTGTCGTGGGCTTGGTCATAGGCGAGGACGAGGTCCCCTTCGTGGAAAGTTCGCGGGTGAACATGTTTGTCATAACCGGCTTTGGAGCGGTTTTTGGCAACTTCGATGTTCTGGAGAGTGGCACGACGATCTTCATCAGCTTGTTCGAGGGATAGCAGACGTTGCGCAAGGGGGGAGGTATCGGGGAGAAGCTCAACGACGATATGTAAGGCAGGTATCTGACATTTAATGGGGAGGACAGACTCTACACCGTGAACTAAAAGAAACGGGGTAAAACTAGTAGCGGTCTTGGTGGAGGTACGGTAAGCCCATAAGGCAGGGAATAGCATATGGTGCCAATTGGACTTATGCCGGTCAACAGTGCGTTGGAGTATAGTTTTTAGGATTTTGTTAACAGCTTCTACTTAACCGTTCCCTTGAGGGTAGTAAGCAGAGGAAAATTGGTGTTCAAACTTGAGGAGGGTGGATAACTCGCGCCAAATGGAATCTTCAAAGTGTGATCCATGGTCTGAGACCAACTGTTTAGGTACCCTGAATCGAGTGATAACATGGTTGAAAAAGAAACGGGCAGCAGTGTCAGCGGTACAGTTGAAGGTGGGCATGGCTTCCGCCCATTTGGTGAAGTAATCGACGGCGACAATGATGTAATTATGGCCGTTCGCAGATGGGGGCCTACACTCCATGAAGTCGATGGCCCACTTACAAAAGGGACCAACGGTGACGACTGGGTGTAATGGAGCAGGTGGTGTCCGGGCTTTGGGGGCAAAAAGTTGGCAGTTATGGCAATGCTTGACCGCAGTGATGCAGTCGGTGAAAAGTGTGGGCCAGAAGTATCCGGCGCGGATGACTTTCTGGGAAGTGGCCATCCCTGAGAAATGGCCGCCGCAGGCACCGCTATGACAATCATTAAGGACGTGTTCAGCTTCCTCGTGTGTAAGGCAATGACGAAAAATTGTGTTGACCCCTCGCCAGTAAAGGAAATCTCCTAGGAGGAGGTAGCGAGAGGCCTGGTGACGGATACGACGACGTTCATTACAAGTGACTTTGGGTCGGAACTTTTGCGTGCATAGGTATAACAAGATATCACCGTACCACGGGTCATCAGACGAGATAGTGAACAAGTGATTGTTGGGTAACTCATCGGAAATGGGTGGGGCCGGGAGAAAAGAAGGGAGATCAGTGATGAGCTGGGAAAGTGCAAGGACTTTAGTGCTCTTAGGTGTTCGAAACGTGAGGTCATATTCCTGGAGGATAATGACCCATTTAGCCACACGACCTTGTAGGAGCCACCGGTTTAGGAGATATACCATGGGGTTAGAGTCGGCGACGACTGTGGTATGACTAAGTAAAAGGTAGTGTCGCAATTTTTGGACGGAAAAGACCACTGCTAGGGCTAGTCATTCCTCATATGGGTAACGTAAGGGAGGGCCGGACACGGTTTGGCTGACGTAGTAAATGACATGCTCTTGGTGTGAGGTGTCTTCTTGAACCAAGACTCCGGACACAGCATGCTTGGATGCCGAGACGTAGAGGATGAAGTCTTGAGAGAAATCCGGAGGGGAGATCAAGGGGGCTTGTGTGAGAGCTTTCTTGAGGGCTTCAAACGCAGCTTCTGCTTGCTCGTACCATACAAAGGGTATGTGGGTACGGAGCAGGCGCAAGAAATCGTGAACGGTTGTGGCATAGTCAGGAACGAAGCGTCGAAGGAAATTGGATCGCCCTTGCAGACTTTGGAGTTGCCGGAGCGTGCGAGGAGGAGGAAGGTCTAAGATGGCTTGGAATTTCAGGGGATCAACAATAATTCCTTTCTGGGAAACAATAAAATCCAACAATCGGCCTGCCGGAACGCAAAAAACACACTTGTGTGGGTTCAAGCGGATCTGATATTTACGACAGCGCAGAAAAACTTGTCGAAGGTCGTTAAGGTGGTCTGATCGTTTCCGGGAACGAGCTGTAAGGTCATCAAGGTAGACGAGCAGGATGTGGACCAAATCGTGGAAGCAATAGGTCATGGCCCGCTGGAATGTGGCACCAGCATTTTTTAGGCCAAAAGGCATGACGGGATAGGCAAAGGTGCCCCATGGGGTAGTAAAGGCAGTTTTGTACTGGTCTTCCTTTCGGATTTGGATCTGATTGTATTCGGAAAAACCGTCCATGAACGAGAGGACTTCATGCCCCGTACACGCATCGATGAGCTGGTCAATAAATGGCGTGGGGAAATTGTCTTTGGGACAGGCGCGGTTTAAATCTTGGAAGTCAGTGCATACTCTAATGGTGCCTTGTTTTTTGTTAACGGGAACAGGGTTTGAAACCCAGGTGGTATAGGCAATAGGATAAATGAATCCTGCCGTGCGAAGTTTCTCAATCTCTGCTTTGACAGCTGGGAGTTTTGAGGGATGAATGGGACACTGCTTCTGACGAACGGGGGGTACATCAGGCCATGTGTTAATGTGGTGCTCTATAATGGCAGGGTCAAGACCGGGCATTTCGGTATAGGACCAGGCAAAGACATCACGGAATTCTCTGAAGAGTTTTTTGTATTCCTCAATTTCTTGCTCACTACAAGAGGCTCCTAAAGTGATGAGTTCAGGGGTGCTTCCTGGGGCAGCGATATCAATTTGGATGACAGGTGAGATGTTGGCCATGTTACCCTCCTCGAAGGCGTCAGGAGCAGGAATAGGGTTCTTGAACCAGTCGACCTTGGGGGGAAGGAAGTCTTTGCCATTCAACTACAAATTGGGTAGCAGTGTGAGAGGAGGATTCATCTGGGAGGAAGTAGGAACGATGGTGCAAGTCATCCCAGGGATACTCCAGGGCAGTGAGAGCCTCAAGGATTTCCTCATCAGTACGGAAAGTTTATGTCGTCAAATCGGTTGACGAGGGAGTAGTGGCGGAAGAGATCATATAAATGGTATTATCCTCTCCGGAAGGGGAAGAGACCGAGGGATGGATCTCCTCAATGGTGGGTGGTGCCGTCTCAAGATCCAGATTGTTCATCTCAAAGAGAGCTGCTCTGTAATCGGGTAGATCGGGACAGTGATGGGTGTAATGCTCGTAAACACCGCATATGGCACAAGGGTGGTTAGTGCGTAGGGATTTGTCGCAAGGCTTAGGGGTTGGATCAAGGTGGACAACGGGTATATCGAGGTCGTCGTCAAGCATTTGCATGTGTTCCTATACTGCTGGTAACTGAGGACATTGGTGAGTCGCATGGCCCAACTCATCGCACAGCGAGCATTTGGGAGGAACACGAAACACAGGGGGGTTCTTGACTGTCTTGGGAGGTGGGACAGCAGAGTAAGGTTGGGGGCCTCTGCCCCCAGTTGGTTTGGTAAGAGGAGGGGGGGGGGGGTTCGTGGAGGACGACGGGGTAGCGACACCGGGAGGTGGTTGACTAGTAGTGACAATGGGTTGCACCGGTTGCAGGATGACATCTGGTGTCGGTGGGGGAACGGGAGGTGAAAGATACCAAACGGGTAATCCTAAGGTTAACCCAGGGAGGCTGAGGGTAGCCATGACCGGGGCGCTAACTACTCCTGAGGGAGGGATGAGGAAAGGAATCATTATGGATGGGTGTAACACCAATGTGACTAGGTACCAAAGGGGGTTTAGGCAACAAGGGTGGTTGATGAGTAGGATTTTTCGTGCTATGGGACAGGGTACATAGGTCAGACACGTCAGTGGCGGGTGACGGGGGTGGAATAGATTGGAAGGTCGAGGTCATTGGCGTGTCTGAGTAAACTTCGGGCCCCATAGAGGAAACAAGTGAGGTGGTGGCACCCGAAACAGGTTGTTCAACCATGGGGAGAACATTTTCGGGTGCTGCGGGGGCATTGGGATCATAGTAGGTGAGTTGGTCAACCTTGATCACGCGTCCCTCATGGGGGAACATCATGGTATGGAAAACGGAAGAAGCAACCGCCCACATGGCATACATGTAGCTGCGACCAAGTAAAAGGTTATATATAATCAAGCTGTGCATTAATAACCTCGATGTCAATGATGACGGTTTTGCCAGCCAGCTGGATGGGGACATTAGTTAATAGGCCTTGTGGTTGAGCTGAACGACCATCGTAGGCTCGCAACGCAGTAGTGGACTGCTGGAGAGGGGGGGATCCCAATTTCTGCCAGATGAAGGTGGACATGACACATGTAGAGGCACCTTCATCAATAATGCATCGGTGGATGACAAAATTCTGAATGGAAACAGAAACTTGGAATGCTAAAGTGGAAAGCATGCAGGGTTCGGATTGGTCCAAATCAAATGCCATTAAATTCGAATAATTTGGATCGATAGCCCCAATGGCTGAGAGTAAAGTCTTGCGCTGTGAAGGGCAGTTTTTTAAGACTTCTAACACAGACATGGCTGCGGGAGATTGGGCTAAGTCATCAACAATGTTGTAGTTTGACGTAGCCCACGCATTGGGGTTATTGTTGATACGGCGAAGCGGGAAATGAGGTACTTTGGGAGCGCCATCTAGTGGAGGTGGAGGTATACGTAACGCCTGATCAGTGGGATGAGCATTAGTGGGTTTATCGGCGGGAGGGGCTTTAGAGGTGGAGCCATATTGGTTCCCCCGGGTCTGGAGGTTGACCTCATCAACAAGTGGTGTGTACCTGAGTCAAACATGGGTTGATCAGGAGCAGCGTAAGTGATTTGTTGTTGGGTTGGCGCGTTGGCTTGAGGGGGAGCCAACGGTTGAGTGTTCACTACGCCTTGGTTTGGTAATGGGTTTTGCAGCACCAAAGGTGGCTGCTGAGGTTGTGGGGGGTTGGGTGGTGCTTGAGGAGCCGCGTGCCCTTGGCGGTGGGCGACATCAACCCAAAGTTGCCAAGCTCGCTCCAAGTGTGGGCAAGTATGTGTGTAGTGGCCATAGACCCCGCAAATAGAACAAGGATGGTTTGTTCGCAAATTGGGGTTTTTATCTTGCTTGGGCGGGCGATCAGGGTTTTGATTAGCAGGGGCCGCATTATTATTATCGGGGGGATTAGGGGCTTGACCAGCTTGGTTTGTAGGTTGGTTGTTTCCATGATTTCGGCCCCGCCCGCGGTTTTGTTGGCCCTGGTTGCATTGGTTGTTCTGGTTTTGCTGCGGGTTTTGTTGGGCGTAAACTTGCCCTTGGATAGCAGGTGGGTTCTGAGGTTGCGCAGGTGCTGGAGCAGGTTTTGGTGGTTGATATGTAGGTGGAGGCTGCGCAGGTGTAGCAACTTGAGGGGGTTGCTGATAGGGTTGCAGAGCGGGTTGTGGGTTTGCCGCAGGGGCTTCCTGTGGCGGGTAATAAGTGGGTTGCGCTTGTGAAGGCGCAGGAGCTGGTGCAACCTGCTGGTGGTAGTAGGGATGAGGTGCGACCGGGGGGGCGTAAGCGGGAGTCGCATGACCGAAACACTGAGGTGGACATGAGGGTCCATGGGAATGGTGGTGATGTGTCATGGGAGCATACGAGTTGGTTGCTCCGGACTGTGAGGTAGCCGGCGAAAGGTCAGGGCCAGGGGTAGGACGTGCTATGGAAAATGGTTGAGGATGCGAAGAGACACGACCAATGATGCCGTCGCCAGTGTGGGATTCCCCCGGCGCATCGTGCTGGGAGGAATCGCTGCGAGGGGCGTCAGGTATAATGGTATAGAGATAACCCGACTGGGCGTAAATGAGGTCAAATTGTTGGGCCTTAAGGATGGCCTCTTCTTCAGACTGGGGTCTTTCGGATGCCACATCCTTAGCAATGACAGGAAGAAGGGATTTGAGGAACCAATCGAGGAAGATACGGTCGTCTAATTTGATCTTGCATAAGCTACGGCATCGATGCCACTCATGAATGTGGTCCGTGATGTGGGTAGCCGTGTTTTGTCTGCATGATAGGAGGATCTCAACGCCCGCGTCATAGCGGACAGGTAACTAGAAGAACTGCAGGAAGGTTGAGGCAAGGGAAGCAAAGGTGGCATGGGTTCCATGGGGTTGCTCGATATACCACTTGGCTGCAGAGCCAGTGAAGGTGCGCTGTAAGAGACGGAGGCGAATAGAGTCGTCTACTATGGAGTTGGAGGAACACCATAGATGGAAGGACATAATGTGGTTTTGTGGGTCCTCACCTGCCTTGCCCTCGAACTTAGGGATGTCAGAGGGGATCTTGGTGGGCATGTGAGGTCACGCAGGGTCGTGTTGGATAGGGTCGTTGGTCAATCTGGCTAGGTCAGGCAGGTTGAGGCTAGCCATGAATGGCAAACTGGAAGAAGGATGTGACACAGTAGTGGGTTGGACCAAGTTGGGGCCAATGCCCCCAAGTGGAGGGGTAGTGTTAGGGAGGTTGCCCCCAAGTGGGGGAACTAAGGTGGTATGGGATGGTCCTACACCGCCATGGATAGTGGGAGCCACTAATGGAGTGGGAATCGGTATTCCCGCTGTGGGAATAGGTGTCGTGAGGGGAACGGTAGATGGGGGCCCCATGGAGGGCGCACCGAAAGTAGATGTGGTAACTGGTTTAGTGGTGGATGTGCCACCAATGGTCCCTACCAAGACGGGAGTGGAAGTCATGCCAGCCATGGGGCTAGTAGGGGCAGTGTAAATGGGGTTCTCAGACTCTGGCTCAGAATCAGAGGTAAAATAAGGGGCGTCAATATCTGGTGACGGAGTCCTATGCCGCTGACGAGTGGAGTCAAGTGAGAAGGCTCGAGATCTATGATAAGTGGTATCAAGTGAGGATGATCTGTGTCGATGACGGGTGGTGTCAAGTGAACCGTGCTGTGGGGGCTCGCCCTTGAGGCACCGAGAATGTCTCGGGGACTCAATGGTGACAGATGGTGTCAAATCTCTGTGGGTTGAGGTGGGTAAAAAATAGCTCAAAAACCCTAATGCAACCGAGTGTGCAGAAGGAGAGCTCGAAAAATAGGGAACTCAGGCCAACAACCAACTCAAAACACCCAATGTAACAGCTGTGCTACAATAGGTGGAGTGTCAACAGAAATGGTCAGAATACCAACAAGCAGCAGGTTTCCTAAAAATAAAAAATGGTGGACTCACTAGACCAAAAGGAGGTAAGGGAGCATGCAAACACTTAACTAAAAGTATTCTGACTCAACTAGACATATCCTCTGCAAGGTGATGAAATCCAAGTCAGACAATATGAATAGGAAAGCCAAGTGGCTAAGATATCCCCCTACTGTGAGGGACACCGGGTAGTCAATCCTAGAAGAATGGAAACTAAGATACCCCGTTCATGACACGTCTAGAAAGGTGAATCTGCCATTTGGTCCTTTTACCACAATACCCCTATACAGGGATATCCCGAGAACTGCGAAAGGTAGCCCTTCAGTTACTGAATGGAGTGAGGTATTCCACTCAGGCCTCCGGAACCAGTCTCGCGACTTCAACCCTCCTAAGGGAGAGGCCCTCTGGTAAATTGGTTGTGACCGTGCCAAAAAGTACTAGGGGATTTTGGTTCCCTAATTGGACAACAGCTATGTCTCAAGTGTAAGTAACCGAGGGGTGTTATTGGAAGCCTATCCCCCCGATCCTACCTAACTACAAAGATTCTTTTGTGTTCCCCAAGTGGGGTTAGAATATTGGTTGAGTTAAGTAGTTTTTTAAGGCTCACTTGAATTAGGTGACAGAGTGTGTGCTCATGAGGTGATGAACCCGAAATAGAAGTGCCACACAAAGGGGAAACTTTCTAATCGATAATACTAAACTCACAACTTTAACATGCAAAATTTTCTGAATTAAAATGCGGAAATTTTAAACAAATTCTTTAAAAGGGAACAGAAATGATGTTGCAGAAAAGGCTGTAAGGAAGTAGGGCTGCAGGTGGGACAGATGGCTGTGCAGATGCAGAAAATATTGCAGCAAAGGGGTTGGGTTCAAAAACAGGACCGCGGGTCTGTGGTGAAATCGGGCGGTCGGACCGCGGGTTTGAGGGAAACAGGCGCGAACAGGTCGCGGCTTCCTGGCCCACAAAAGCAGTCGGACCGCAGGAAATAGGGAAAAAAGCGCAGTCGAATCGCGGGAAAAGGGTAGACAGATGCAGTCGGGTCGCAGCAAAGGGGCTGAAAAGCGCGATCGGGACGCGGGAAAATGGCTGACAGGCGCAGTCCGATCGCAGCAAACAGGCTGATTAGCCACGGTCGGATCGCAGGTAACAGACTTGAATCCATCGGCAAGGCGCCGGAAACAGTCTGATAGCCACGGTCAGATCGCAGGTAAAGACCTAAAAGACGCGGTCGGGACGCGACTGCAGCGGGATAAGATGCGGTTTACGGCGGCCGAAAGGGACAGTCGAAAGGAAAAAATGGGAAACTATTGCAGAAAACTAAATAGCGGAGTCGCCAAAACTGTGGCTAGGGTTTTACCCCTAGCTTGTGCGAATGAGCACCTACTAAGGAGAAGGGACTCCTTAGTAGCAGTTCAATATGTGTAAATTAAAAAGCTAAAAAAGAAACTCTAACATGTGCATAAAACAGAAAAACAAAATGTAAATAATGGTTTTGATATTAATATTACCTCCAATGTGGAGGTTGGTGAAGCCCGTTGCGGTGATCCGAGAGGGTTGCCCCGAGCTCCAGCTTGCTCCTTCTCTTTCTCTAATGGTGGAAATGGGCCAAAAGGGGGCTCTCAAGGTGAAAGTAGCTCAAGGGTGAGCTAGGGTTTCAAGAGCTTATTTTGGCAGAGTAAGGGTGCTTATGATTGTGGATGTGAAATAAGGGGTCTCCATCACCTATTTATAGTTTTTCAGTAATGGAGTGCTGGCCCATGGTTTTGGAAACCATATGGTTTAGGGCAGCTGTATAGGGTTTTTTCCTCCTTTTCCTCATTATTTTATATTTTTTCTTCCCCTTTTAGGCTTTTTGGTGGTTTTATGGCCTTTTGGAGGCATTTTAGGCCTTTTGGAGGCTTTTTAGTGGGATTTTTGCTATTTTAGAGGAATTTTGGATATTTTTGGAGGAAAAAAGGGGTTTTTAAGGGAAATATGGTAGAAAAATGGACAAATGAGCCATGTAGTGGGGTAGATGAGGTAGTGAACACTTTTTGGGTGTTAACAGTGATGGACAAACCAACGAAGTGGGAAGATTATTTACACTTGGTAGAGTTTGCTTATAACAATGGACATAAAACATCCTTGGGGATGAGTCCCTATGAAGCTTTATATGGAAGGAGGTGTAGGACACCAGTGACTTGGGATAACCCAATGAACAGGGTTGTGCTTGGTCCATAATTGCTCAAGGAGATGGAGCAGGAGGTTGTAAAGATCAGGCAGAATATGAAAGCAGCCCAGGACAGACAGAAAAGCTATGTAGATAAGCATAGGGTGAACAAAGAGTTTAGTGTTGGGGATCATGTTTACCTCAGAGTGAGGTAAAGAAGAGTTCCTTGAAGCTTGGAAGTTGTGCTAAGCTGTCACCTAGATACTATGGGTCATTTACGTGCTTAAAAGAATAGGGCCAGTTGCATATAGTTTGCATTTCCTGTTAGTACTAGGGCTCATAATGTTTTTCATGTTTATTTGCTTAAGAGATATGTACATGATCCTAACCATGTGATAAATTGTGATGTGATTCAGGTGGAACCTGAGGGATAATTCCAAATCGAGCCAATGTGCATCCTCGCCAGGAAGGTCACAATGCTTCGAAACTGAGCCATAGGGCAGGTGAAGGTGCAATAGGAGCACTACAGTCCTGAAGAGGCTACATGGGAGCTGGAGGATTCCATGCAATTGGAACATCCACTTTTGTTCAATTTTGCGGAGCACTGAGGGCGGTACTAGTGTGGCATTTTGTTCAATTTTGTAAAGCACTGAGGACAGTGTTGTTGAAGGGGGGGGGGAATGTAACACCCCAATTTTGACCCCGTTTGCATTAAATATATATGATGCAATATTGTAATTGATCATGGTGTGGAGCTAAAGGTAAAATCCCCACCAATGATTTAGCGTTTTATGTTTCAGCGATTAAAATCGACGCCGATGGTATTTTGTGCTAGCCAACATATTATAATTTTGGACATCATACAAATATGCAATTTAATTAAAAACCCACTACCAGCGATGTCAATGCAACAAATAATGAGATGGGGGCATGATTTTCTAAGGATGGGGGGGGGGGGGCAATGTTTAACCTTGATCCATTGGGGAAAATCCACATGTCAAAAGAAAACACCCAAAAACGTCTACCCATTCCCTCATGCATTCACATTTTCATATTCCCTCACATTTTGGAGAACGACGGGAGATTTTTTGGATCATTCATCCTTCATGTTTTCAATTTTGTTTTCCTCATTGTGCATGCCTAGACCATCATCGGGATCTCACCAAAATGCTGTGGTCCATTATGACCATTCTCTATTCCATTCTATTCATGCGCACTGTGTGTTTGTCCTGCTTGCAGAACCGTGTTTTGTTCTAAGTTGATCGCTTGTTGTTACCATCCTCAGTTGCACAAAGGTTTGGGATATCCTTTGTTTGTTGAACGAATGAGCAGTGGAGATCACTCGATTTTATGAGAAAGAGTGGTTATCTGTGGTTTCCTCAGTATTGTTGTGTAATGGTCTCCTCTGTCACAGAGTGAGTGGAATCCTGTTTTGCTGTGTTGACGTTGTGGTTTGCTGTGTGTGCATATTTTTCCTTGGCCTGAACTGGTTTGGAGTGGAATTGGGTCTAAACTAGCTTGATAAACCTAGTGTAGGAAGGAACCTCACAAATAGATTTAGAGGGGCTGGTTTTCTTCTTTGCACACCCTGAACAACATTGGAATGGAAGGCATAGCCTGAGGGACTATGTAGCAGAGAAAGGGATTCTTCCTTGTGTTGGGTGTGTAGATGTTTTAGGAGCCAAGCTCGATCTAGTGTAGGTTTCCATAGCTCAATGGTTGAGCTCACTATCTTAGCAGTTCAATCTTTCCAGCTCCTTTGCATCCTGATAAACCCATCTATTAGTTGTCTTAGCTGGTCCTTAATGTGAATGTTGGCTTGACTGACTGTAGTCTGATAAACCCAACAGTATATTGGCTTGTTTGTTTGTATCCTGATAAACCCAACTGTGTTGGCTTGACTGATTTTTGTTGTATCCTTGGCTATATGTGAGCCTGCTAGTGTTCCTTATTCCTTTTGAGAATCATGCCCAGCTCAGGGGTGGCATTGTTGTTAAGAGATTGATGAGCGCACTGGCCTATGGTTGGGTGGAACATTGCAGCGGCGTAGCTTGTTACAGGACAAGCTTCTTTCAAGATAAGTATTTCTTGTGTGTAATCTCTGTAAATGTATCTTGTTTAATGAATTGTGATGAAGATGTTGAATGCTTTGATGAATGTATTTACTTCCTCTATATATTGCATGTTTTACATATCTGTGTATGTTTTTAAGTTCAATGCATTCTATATTACGTTATGGGGATTAGATTACTGGATTGGTGATGGCCTGGATGATCAAATCAGTCCAAGACTCGATTAACATGTTGAATTTCCTTCCACAACTCTCCTTTCTGCAACTTGTGGGATGCGTAAACATCCTTCTGAAATTTTTTTTCCCCGCAGTTTTCCTTCCACAACTTACAGGATGCGAGATGTGGGTTGCGGCTTCACAGATCTCTATTTCCACAACTTTCCTTTCCACAGCCGTCTATACCGTATGCGGGATGCGAGATCACAATTTACATATTTCCCCGATTTTACAAACTCAAGGTTTCCACAACGTTGATTCTTAGCCGTTGATCTGTCTCCATATGCGAAAAAGATGATGGCCATCGATTTCCGTTGTGATCTTTCTCCGCCATTTGATCTCCTTTGATATCTTTCTTCGTAGATCATCAAATTGATCATTGACATGATCAATTTCTCTATTGTTGGGAAGTTGGAGGATTTATCCACAGACGTGAATAGATTGAACTTCAAGTTGGATGCTCCTGCAATAATCAGAGCGAGCAGTTATGGTCGCATTCTCTCTCTGGTGGACAGGAGGGGATGTGACAATTTGGTATTAGAGAATGAATGTTGAGGAGTATTTTCACAGCCATGCCCGATGATTCAAAGGAGAACAAAGGTTCTTTAAGAAATTTTCAATTCCGCATGATAATCGGGGTATGGGTATGTCACATGCCCCAATTTTGCAAAAAACGATGTTATATTATTTGCTTTTATTTGAGGACAATATGTTAAATTTTATGCTAAGTTGTAATTGATGACTCAACAGAGTCAAGGATATTTAATGTAATTCTGAATATTTAATTATAAATAAATAAAGGAAGAGACAACAGCTTAGGAGAGCTGTTAAAAGAGTGTTTACTGGTCAAATTGGTGGAGGAGACTGGGTGGAGAGCAAATAGACATGTGGAAGCATCCTCAAACCACTTCCAACTGTTGCAGGTGGCAACCTCCCTACATTTGGGGTCATGATTCCCCAAGAAAGTGGAATAAGAGTAGGTGGCTCAATTAATGAAAACTGACCCAAAAGACCTAGGCAGTCTTTATAAAAGTTCCCATTGGAGAGAACTGAGGCTGCTCATTCTAGAGAAGTGATCATTCAGGTGAATGTACTTCAGAGAAATTCAATGGAAGGGAATTGTGGAAAGAGTTTGAGGGGATAACTGCTGAGTGATCTAGTGCAGCTTTTAAGCTGAAAGATCTTACTGCTGAGTGTAGGGTGTTTTACTGAGTTATTGGATCAGTCTATTGTTTGCATGCTCCACCAGTTCTTAGCCAAGAAGACCAGGAATACGATTAGGGGTCCTGAGGAAGCGTTGTTTGAGTGCTCTCCAGGAGTTTGGTAGGGAGGAATGACCTCCTAACGCTGTTGTTGTCTATCCTAATCAAGTTCTACATTATTTTGTTTTACTGTGTTAGATAGATAAATCTGAATCTGACTATTAAATGAATGTTAAATATTCAGTTTGTAAATTGTTAGAACGGAAAATAATTCTAGTCTGTGTTTTTCCACACTTGGAAGGACCAGGCCATACTCCAGCACAGATAGAGTATTTACAGTAGATGAAAGAATATGATTAGAGACAGAATAGAATAGATATGGTTCTGCATTTCGTAGTAGTAGAGTAATTTATTTCAGTATGTAGGTTATTATTAAATAGAATAATGATCTGGTTATCTATGTTTATTGTTTTAACAAGCTTATTTATGTAAATATATTGGAAAAGAAATAGCAATAATCTAGTACAGGTAGAAGGATTAAGATGATAAGAGAATATCCTAGTAGAGAAGATGTTGTAGTTACAGAGAGTAGGTTAATTTTATTCAAGTTAAATTACTATAGAGGTTAAATTGTGTAATGATAGGTTTATATTTCTATGTGTTTACTTTGTAACTATTTGCAATGCAGCAGAAAAATCACAGTCAAGTTACAGTGTTAACATTCAGTTCAGTAAAGAAAATAACCACTAATCATGTAGTTTATTTTCTAATAATATCAATTCATTTAAGACTAATAATTACTATAAACTAAATAGGGTTATATTTAAAGTACTTAACTTATAAAGAGCAAACTAAGTTACAGAATCTATGCTTATCTTTGCAAAGAACTCTGGATAAATTCTATCTGTCAGTTTAGTAAATAAAAACAATGAGAATAGGATTAATAACTATTATAAAAATAAATATCTATCTATGTAAAGAGCTGTTTTATAATTATTCAAACAGGTTTATACCTGTAAAGGTAAAACTATAAGGTCGAAACCCTAAACCAAATTTAATCTTTACAAATAAAAACATTTAAGCTAGAATCCATTTATTTGGATTATTATATTAATAAGCCATTAAACTACTATAGACTGTTTATAGTCCTTTTAAGGACAAATGAAAAGACAAATGTACAGGTACAACTTAAAATTATCATAACACATCTGTAATACTAAATAAAACAAGAATTAATAAGTAACATAACCTATTTAAAAATAAATTGAAAAATCAAATTAGACAAGGGTTTCATTTAGGAAAACCCTAGTTTGTTCTTTCCGAACAGGTAGGTTAATTTTATAAATTATACACTATGACTCGGTTACAATCTTAATTAAAAACAATAATCTATTTACAAAATAAAATAGACAGTAAAATTCTTTATTAACAGTCGGTTAGGGAAACCCTAACATACACAGAGTCACATTATACATTATCACTGCAAAAACGAGTTTGAGCTCGAAGAAAATATTTTTAAAAACCAATGTATTACATTGACAGGCCATAAGGCTAGAAACTTAAACTAATTACAACACCCAGCTCAAGGCTGAGACAACCCAATGACATAGCGAGGGTTTGTAAACAGAGTAGAACCAACTACATTTTTAAAAAGGAAAATCATATATCTAATGGCGAAACTGGACAAGCTTCCAAGCTCGGGGTTTCACCATCGACAACCCTATTACAAGTAGGGTAACAACCCATTCATTGAACCCAGGGCTTACCGGATTGGAGCCATGAGCCCTCGAAGACAGCCGGCTTTATCTTCATCACGGGTTGCAAGAATAGTCTCCAGTTCCTGCAAAGAGAGCACAATACTGTGCGTTAAATTCAAAACTCTTTTAATATTGAAAAATCTAATTGTAAACAAGATTTTACTGTGAGTCTTCTATTTTGGAATGAAAACCAAATAATTACCTTAAATAAGAGTATCAAACAGTCTAGCGAAGAGACTGTCACCAACTGCAGATTGCTCATACAAAATATTCAAACCCTACGGCGACGATGGAGCACAACCAACAGCAGTGAAGCTTAGCTTCTTACCGCAGTGACAATCCACATGGAAGGCAAGAAGGAGCTAAGGACAGGCTGCATGCCAAGAGCAAACACACCAGTAAATTCTTGCCTAATAAAAACCCACAGCTACGAAGGCTAGCAATAAGACTGAGCTCAAGAGACTACAACAACATTAACCCAAGTTTTGGAGCAAGCTAGAACAGGAAGAACACTCACGGCCGCCATGAAACCTTGCATAGTAGCCTAGAGGCCAGCGTGAACCTCAGAGGGAGAATGACAAGCAATTAGGGTTGCAAGAGTTTTATATCACCAATACTTGGATAGGAGGTGACCACGTGCCCTCAAATATTTCCAACTATGCAGGGGTCAATTCCAAAGTCCACCTGCGATCATTTATCCAATTATTAAAACAATGATATTTATCGAACATTGCATGAGCTATGATATATATATATATATATATCCCATCGTTAATCATATATAATGTTTATCATAATGTTTGATAGCTCGATTTTGGGCGATTTGGGTAAAAACAATAATTGGTTAACGTTGACATATTGAAAGGCGTAACCACTTAATCTTTTGGATAATACCGAAATCGATTGTGCTTAGGACCTTTCAAACTACAAGTAGGATTATATACTTGTAAACATTGTGGAGTATGCATGTATTATAGTCCGAACTTATCATTTATAAACAAAGAACTTGGGTGGTTATAAATTATGAAGTTGAATAGCATAATAAAAGAATATAAACATGACTTTTACCAAAATCGATGTTGGTTTAAACTTTCTTAGACTTTAGTTTCTTCTCAACCTGTCAATACTAGAAGTCACCATATTTGTTTATGTTGGACAAGATAGTTGGTGATTGATCAAGATAACCTGTACTTAGTATAGGGTAAAATTATGATCATAGTAGAAAGATCTACCATAATAGCCACTATAGACATTAACTTAATGTAAAAGAGACATTATGGTAATAATAAAATTACAATGGAATAACTATGCTCAAGTCTTTAATCATTGGAACGAAACTGATTGACTTAGATTTAGGAAGCAAGGGCAAACAGTATTCCATCTGAAATGATGCAGTTATTTCTTTTACAATAATCAAGCTTATAATATCAAGGATTTTTACAGGCAGTAAGTTTCCCTACAGAATGTAAATAACGATTAGTTTGGTACTTTAGTAAAGACTACGATATTGTATGTGATTACAATAGTACATGCAGTACGACGTTGATGAGGAAGCGGATAACCTATTAGTGAGCAAGTGGTTTGTACATATAAGTAACAGGTTGATACTTACCATAACTAGAAGGTTAAAAATGAAATCGAATCGCATATTCTAATGAAAATATTTACTATCAGTATTGATAAAAGCTCTTCCATGAATAAAAACAAATAGTACAAATAAGTATAACATTTGCAAGTTAAGCATATTAAAATAGAAATGAATATGCAACAAATATTACGAGCTTAGAGTTCACAGTAAGTATCTTTGGTGACGCTAAGCTTGATAAAGAAAGAAACTTGTTTATTTAAACTCTGCTTACAAGAAAAACTAGAAAAGATAAACTACTTTACCTCATTGAAGTTGCTTGAAAATTATCAGCTTATTTTACTAGCATATTATTTTGCGAACAGAAACACTTCTTGATACTTCATGAATTTAAAACGTCTACTTGTTCGATCGTACCTATGAACCTGTAAGAACTAGCAATCTGTCTACATTAGCATAAATGCTAAGTAAGCCCAGGATTCAAAGTTAGATTCCACCTACTTGCCATAAAGTAGACTCATTAGTAAACTGAAAGAAAATAGTACGCAAGTAAACCTTATTTACGTTACGAAAAAGAAGTTGCTTTAGTTAACGTAATTTGAAAATGTGTAATACTAATTGTTGGACTGTTTCATTTTCCGCTAACCATTAGCTGTTAGTAAACTGCATATTTAGCATTTTATGTTATCTCAAAATTTTAAATTTTTGTGAAAATTTGGGGTTTTGACAAGGTACATGACAATGTGGTATCAGAGCATGAATGTTGAGGAGTGTTTCATGGCCATGCCCTGTGTTTCAAAGAATGACAAAGGTTCCATAGAAATTTTTTAATTTTGCATGATAATAGGGGTATGGGTACGTGACAGCCAAGTTCAGCAGAAGTTTCCCCATTTGATGGGGGCACTCAACGCAATGGAGAACATTGCTTCCTAAGGAGGGAGGAATGATCCATATGGGTATAGGTGGCCACCCATCTATTCCACTGGATCAAAATAATTTTTCATTTTGGCAATTTTCTTGTAATTTTCTACGGTTCTTCGGGTCCCAAACTTCTGGGGCCATTTCGAGGCCCTAAATGACAATTTTTGGCTATTCAGGTGGCTGAATTGCATCAAAAAACATTTATCTATCCCTATTTGAAACTTATAAATCTTGGATATACCTTTCCAACAGGCCAGCGAGTGCCCCAAATGAAGATCGTATGCAAAAGTTATGACCCTGAGAAGTTGACTATTCAACTAACCACCTTGGGGCCACAAATTTTATGACAATTCATCTCCTAGGGTTAGATTTAGGGTTTTCTACCTCTCTAAGTATTTATGTTAAAATTCCCTTTGGCCTCCTTTTGTATTCATCTTTTCACGACTTAGTGTAGCCGCCACATCTCTTCTCAAAGATACAACTACCACCATTCTAGCTGCTTTTATTTTACAGCTTGTTCCGTTTCATTCATTTTATAGAATTTGAGTTTATTGTATCACTGTGTTTATTTCCATATATCTATGTATGTTAATATATATACTCTTTCATTTCATTCTCACATAAATCTGAATCAAGGTCACACATGACATGATTCCCGAGGATCGAGTTTTTAAGTTAGGGGAAGTTGTTACTGCCTTTCGATAGATAATTCCAAAATTGGAGGCTAAGCTTATTCCTCGTACACCTCCTAAAGTACTGGAAGAGCGATGAAGGGTAGTGAAAGAACATATATGACAAATTCATGAGGCTGAGGCACTTTGTGCTAATGCATATGAGCAGGTGTCCCATAGTTAGAAGGCCTTGATGGATGATGTCAAGCTGTAAGAAATAATAGAAAAAACTTCATGCAACAGAGTCCATCCTGACTGGTTTAAGGAATTATTTGAAAACATTATCCCCAGTCAAGAAGATGGGTAAGGGTGTTGAGCTCAAAATATTGTAGCAGTGGATCGCTAAACTCCTTACACAACAACAATGAAGAATCGATCGTCACACAGCTTTAGGCTGAAGCAGAGTAGATCATAGCGACCATTAAACCAATACACGTCCAAGTTTGATAAGTTGTAGATACAACTGTGGTGGATAGTTCAAAATGTCTTCTAAAAACTTGAAATAAATTGTTAAACTCAAGGAAGATGTTCAACGACAAACTGAGGATGTGATGAAAATGTTTCAATATTTTCAAGCTAAGCCGAGCATGACAAAAGTTTTTGTTTGATGTGGCTCAAGACGAGCAACATGTGAGTGTTAGCGGCCTATTGGACCTAGGTAAGTTGAATAAGTTTTGGTATATAAGTTTTGGGAGCCCAGTCGAGGTGTGAATAGGACTGCGATAGAGCAGGTGTGGAAATGGTCAGCTCAGGAATTTTGGACAATTTTTGAGGAAATAATACATGTATTATGTGAGTTAGTTAGATGGGTTGCCCACTTATGGGTAGTGGGAGCAGGATGTAAAATCAACCAATAGAGCCTATAAAAATGTAAAGGGTTGGGCTTAAGGGGGAGGTCGAAATATAAGATAGAGTTGGTCGAAGTAAAGTTTTGGTAAGTCTTTAGCATTGTTTACTGTAATGAGAAAGATTAATAAGAGTTGTGAATGTAATGTACTGTTGATCCACAGGATGTGTGCGCATATGTAATGTAATTGGGGTTATGGAGATTATCTATAGGTTGTGTGCACATACCAAAGCGTTTGAGACATGACTTGTGCAAAATGAAGAGTTCTTCTCTAGGTTTCTTTGGTATGGGTTTCCAAGTTAAATTTCCTGCGTCGAATGGTGTATGCTAATTTTGTGTGATGTCTTATGTTTTGCTTCGACTGATGATAATATGTTCTTTTCTGCACAAGTAAATGAAATGAAAAATGCTTTAATGAGTTAGTGAACTTGATTAAGATTGCAAGGGGTTGTAGAATGCTGTTGTCTTAGTTGCATGTTAATGGTTTATCTGTCGGTATTGTTGGTTTTCCTGTTGGTTATTAGCATGGAAAGATCCCATTTAACACTGTGGAAATCTAGTTTCTGCATCTCCTATATGCATCTCGAGTGAGAGTTCACTTGCGTCGTAGGTGTTGCTGATGGGGATAATCCCTATCGGTTCAGTACCTTAGGTTTTGTTGGTTAGGTTGCAAGGTTGAACCTGGGTTAGTCAAAGCGAGCCAAAAAATCCCTATTGGTTCTCAAAGATAATTCTTGATATCCACTTTTTCATTCTAGTGTCCATTATTTTGGTGAAGTTTTTGTAAGAGACACTACATAAGGATATTGGTGTAATTCAGGAAAATGATCATGGTTGTCTTCTTTAGGGATGTTATCTATGAATGAAGAATTGTGTTACCTCCCAACTTTTGTTTACTTTACCATTAATAGTGAGACCTGTAAAAATGAATAGGAAATTCATTTGATCTAGGGGATTTGTTCGGAGAGAGACCCCATATTGCATCAATAACTTCCTGCTCTTCTATTCCCTTGGTCAAATCCTCATCATCTTCCTAAAATATTAGAGTTGGAATATTTTTTAGCACAAATGTTGTTGCATTGTTCTCTACTTCATTTTCCTCAACGTACAATTTTTCATAGTGTCACCTAGTTACTTCTTTGATCTCCTCAAACCTACTCGTAATTGTGCCATATTCAAGATTGATTTCATTAACTGTGTTTTTTTGGGCTTGTTCTCGAGATTCCTGACAAAAAATGATGTATTATTGTCCCCTGCATGAAGCTAAAGACTCCTACATTTGAGTCTCCATGTTTCTTCCTCTTACCTATTTACCTTATAGATTTGGGAACATGCTTCTCTTTCCTCCATCTTTAGTTGATCTATTACCTCCTCTATTTCTAATTTTCCTTCGATTTTGTCCAATTTTTTCTTAAGTTTTCATTTTGTTTGATTAAGGGGAGAAAGAGATCTTTTAACCCAAACCTTTAATACTTTCATAGCAGCTCTGATATTTTGCTCCCATATGTATAAAGGTGATCCATTAATATACCCCTTCCAAGAAGCCTCATTAAGATCCATTGTTGTTGTGCTTTGTAAACGTGTTGTTGAAATAATGTAACTTTGAAGAATATTCTACTTGTACTTTACATTATTATAATTATTTCTCCTTCGGGAGATGTCATTAATGTAAAAGGTCATGTAAAATTCATGAGGTAAATCCTTCGTTGTAAGTCAGGTCAATAGTACCTAGGAAATATTAATATATATATTATTTTGAGTTTTCCTAGGTAGGTAGGCCCTGCCAATTTGATAGGTTGACCCAAATAGGTTTAAAGGTTAGCCAAGTGATTAGCATAAATATGGAGGCACACTCCCTCATTTGTACACACTTACTCACTCATGTATTGTGCAAGAGAGAGAAAGAGGAAGGATAGAGAAGGAGGAGGAGAAGTGTCTTTTATGTTTTGGATCTTATGCTAGGGTTTGGTATCTCTCTCTTATGAGACATTGTTATTTGGGCATTGCATTCTGTTAATCTATATTGAGGAATTTTTTCTAGTTTTTCCCTTTTGGGTTTCCCAAGATAAACTATTGTGTACCTTGTGATTGTGTTTCTTTCAGAGATCCTCTTTATGGTGTTATTGTCAAAATATATTAAATGCTCATGAAGTTAGGACTTAAGCTATAAAAACATATAAAACTTAACACGGTATTAGAGTTAGACTAAAAAGAGAAGATTTCACTGGGTAAATCTCTCTCTCCTTATCTGGACAAGAAAATCAAGGTTTCCTACTAAAGAGGAATTTTTAGTGCAAGTGACATGGAGAAGTGCGCCCCTTGTAGGAACATATTTTGGCACTTGGATTGGATTTTTTCAGTGGGAAGATCCTTCGTAAAGTCAAACCCTAGTTTGAATTGGAACTAGAAAACCAAAAAAACATAAATCCAGAACCAGAACCAGAACCAAAAACTGCAGTCTAGAATTTCGCAAGTCCAATTTCAAGGGTTAGAATTTGGATTCTTTAGAAACTAAATGTACTAGCATACTCACCTTAGTCAAGCGCATATTTTGGTAAGTTTAATTTTCATTTTTGAGAAATTTCATACTTTGTCATTTTTCTGTTCTCCAAGATAAGATGCATCCAAGCACTAAGCTTGATGACAAGTTGGAAGGCATAGAAAACTTTCGTTCTTGGAAATACATAATTGGACTCACTCTAGAAGAGAATGATCTTGCAAAGTTTATCAAGGAAGTTGTACCATATCCCGAAGAAGATGAAGCAAAGGAAAAGTACAAGAAGGACATTATTAGAGCCAAGAGGATCATAACAGATTCTATCAAGGATCATTTGAGTCCTCAAGTGTCCTCCAAGGATACACATAAGGAGATGTTTGATGCCCTATCAAGAATGTATGAAGAAGAAACATCTACCATAATATGAATTTGAGATCCCAACTCAAAAGTACAAAGATGAGCAAGAGTGAATCTATCCAAGAATATTTCACAAGGGTTTCTTAATTCGAAGAACAACCAGAAGCAATTGAAGACAAGATTTATGAAGATGAATTAGTAATGACCGCTCTCAATGGTCTTACTAGACCATGCGATTCCTACATACAGATAATTTGTGCAAGGAAGGAAAGCCTACAATTTGAAATCCTATGGGAAGAATGTGTTCAAGACAAAGCTAGAGTAACAAACCGAGAAGCACTACTTAGAGAGGATGACCATGTTCTAGCTACTCATGCTAGAATAAGAAAAGGTAAACATAAATTCAAGAAGGAAATTCATAAGGAGTCTCATCCTCCTAAGAAGTTTCAAAGGAATAAAAAGGGAGATTACAAGTAGAAAAACCTCTCCTCTTATCAATGTTACCATTGTGATAAGATATGACACATTACCATATATTGTCCAACAAGAAAAGGAAAATATAAGAGGAGGAATAAAAAAATACATCATGCTCATTTACCCTAAGAATAAGAAGAAGAAGAAGAAGAATCTCCCAAGAAGTTAGTAAAGGCAGAAATTGAAGAATATATTTTATTGTCTGCTCTCTTTGGGTCTATGACATTTGTAAAGGGCACATGGATAATTGATAGTGTTGCTTCAAAGCACATGACAGGGCAGAAGAAGACTCTCTCCAGTCTTGAAGAAAATTACTCCCCTTAGAAATTTTCACTAGGATATGAATATCGATATCCCATCAAGGGAATAGGAGAAGCCACATACAAGCTTGATTCAAGAACCCCGATGAAGATGAAGGATGTGCTATATGTGCCATGCTTGAACAAGAAATTACTTTCTATTTCAGCGTTCGATAAGAAAGGATTTAGGGTTTCCTTTATAAATGGTTAAGTTCTTATTTGTCCTAGACGAAAATATATAGAAGATGCATTTTGAATTGGGACAGAAGAAGGTGGCCTGCATAAACTGAAAGGTCACTCAAAAGTAGCCTTGATTCATGATACTACAAGTCCATGTGAACTATGGCATAGAAGGATTCCTCACATAAACTACAAAGCCTTACCACATGTGAGAAAGGCAGTAATAGGTTTACCAGATCTAAATATTGATCATGAAGGATATGTAAAGGATGTGAAAAAGGAAAGAACATAAAGAATCCATTTCCAAAGAGTGACAACAGGACAAAAGGAATCTTGGAATTTGTTCACTCATATGTATGCAGTCCAATTCCCTCAAAATGTTTAAGTGGGTATGTATATTATGTAACATTCATTGATGATTACTCTCGTAAAACTTGGGTTTACTTTTTGAAATAAAAAGATGAAGTATTTGGAAAGTTCAAGGAATTCAAAGCCTTGGTAGAGAATCTTTTAGAAACAAAGAACAAGACACTCAGGTCAGCTAATGGAGGAGAGTAAGCTTCAAATGAATTTGGAAAATTTTGCAAAGATGTTGGGATTAAGAGGGAACTCAACCACTCCCTATAATCCACAATAGAATGATGTTGTTGAAAGGAAGAAGTGAACCATTATGGAAGCAGTGAAGACTATGATCCATGATCAAGATATTCCTATGCAATTATGGAATGAAGCATCAAGGACAACACTATATGTCCAAAACATAATATTCCATAGTGCAATTGGGTTCAAAACCCTTAAAGAGATGTTCATACGAAAGAAACCAGAAGTAAGTCACCTTAAGATATTTTGTTGTCCAGTGTTTGTTCATATTCCAAAAGAGAAAAGAGCCAAGTTGGATCCTTCCAGAAAGAAAGGAATATTTGTTGGAAATTATGAGGTTTCCATGGCCTTCATAGTTTATATATCGGGTTACCACCATATGGATATTAGCAAGGATGTAACCTTTGATGAAGATGAAACTCTCAAGAAATGAAGAAAGTTCCAACTTGAAGAAACATATGAAGAAGTTGTAGCTCCCAAATCTACAGAATTGATGAAAGAAGTTGCACCTTCTCCTGATGATGAGTTTATGGAATAAAATGATATGTTGGATCCCAAGAAATTCCCCACATGAATATCTCCCACAAAATAAATCCAACTTGGGCTTGTGAGATTATTCAAGAAGCAGAAAGGTGTGGTGCTCTAGAAGGCTCCTTGAGACAGTGGAAGAAGGAAAATCCATTTTCTAGTTATGTGGATTTGATGTGTGATGTTGTAGACAAAGAACCTGCCTATTTTGAAACAACTGTCAAAACAAAGAATGGGTAGAAGCCATGGCGGAAGGATACCAATACATAAAGGAGAATGATGTGTGGGAAGTAGTTCCCAAACTAGAAGGAAAAAGTGTGGTATCTTCCAAATGGATATACAAGATAAAACATACAATCGATGGAAATATTGAGAAATAAAAAGCCAAATTTGTGGCCAGTGGATTCTCTCAAAAGGAATAAATCGATTATGAAGAGACATTTTCTCCTGTAGCAAGGCACACTTCTATTAGAACCATCATGTCACTTATAGCCAAGACAAATTGGAAGTTCCACCAGATGGATGTGAAAATAACCTTTCTAAATGGTGTTATTGAAGAAGAAGTGTACATAGAACAACCACAAGGATTTGAAGTAGAATATAGAAAGACACATGTTTGTAAGCTAAAGAAGGCTCTATATGGGTTGATGCAATCTACAAGAGCTTGGTATGGAAGAATCGATAGTTTTCTGATGAGCTTGGTATTTACCAAAAGTAAGGTTGATGCTAACCTTTACTTCAAGGTTATGGATGATGAACTTGTCATATTATTATTGTACGTTGATGATTTATTCCCAACAGGTGATGATAAGCAAATCTCATAGTGTAAGAAGAAGCTCGCTACAAAATTCGAGATGAAATAGCTTATCTTTATGCATTATTTTCTAAGTCTTGAAATATGGCATAGCCCAGAAGAAATATTCCTTAACCAAGGGAATTATGTAGTAGAAAACCTGAAAGGGTTTGATATGTTGGATTGTAAAGCCATGGCCACACCCATGGAATTTTTTTTTGAATTTGTTGGTTGATGCTTCGTCAAAGTTAGTGGATGTGACACTATACAGACAAATCATTGGTTCATTGATGTATCTAATGAATACCGGAATGAATATATGCTTTGTTGTGAACACCTTGAGTCCATATCTAGTTGAGCCCAGACATGTTCACTTAGTAGCTGCAAAGCATGTGATGAGGTTCCTAAAAGGTATGGTAGACTATGGTCTCAATTATACTAGAGATCATGACTTCAGACTGTATGGTTATACAGATTCAGATTGGACAGGAAGTGTCTGAGTAAAAAAGAGCACATCAGGTGGATGTTTCAGTATGGGGTCAACCATGATCTCATGGCTAAGCAGGAATCAGTTTAGTGTTGCTCTCATCATTGTAGAAGAGAAATATATTGCAGCTTGTTATGCCAGTTGTGAATCCATATGGATTCAGAAGTTGTTATAAGGTCAATTCAATTTGGAAATGGATGCCACCGTGATTCTATGTGACAACTAAAGATGCATGAATATGACAGAGAATCCTGTGTTCCATGATAAGACAAAGTACATAGAAATATGGCATTTCTACATTCTTGACATGGTGCAGAAGGGATCTATAAAGATCCAATATGTGAGAAAAAATGAGCAGGTTGAATATGTGTTGACTAAGCCTATGTCTCATGTGAAGTTTGAACACTTTCAAGACAAGATAAATGTTATTCGTAAGGAATTCCCTCGAAAGGGGGAGTAGTATTGATGATATTATGGTGTCCTGATCACGATAGGTAGCTCCATTGGGATTGATCATCCTTAGACCCAATCCCATCATTCTAAAAAGAAGGACTGTCTTAAATGTTGAACTTGAGACTTGATCTCGTAATTCTGAAAGGAAGGATCATCTAAGTTGTTGGTTGATAGAATTAACCCCGTAATTTTGAAAGGAAGGCTTGTATAGGATATTGATTGATGGAATTGATCCTATAATTATGAAAGGAAGGATCGTTTAAGATGTTTACTTCTATACTTGATCCCATAATTCCGAAAGGAATGATTGTCTAAAATGTTGGTTGGTGATCTAACAATTCCAAAAGGAAGGATCATCCATGTTGGAATTGGTCTCGTAATTCTGAAAGGAAGGATCATCCTATGTACGTATCTTTCAATTGTGATCAATATTGGTGGCTCTGTAAAGACTTGATCTCGTAATCCCGAAAGGAAGGATCATTTGAGTACCACCATTGTGTTGTCCATGATCCCGTAATTCCAAAAGGAAAGTATCACCCATGTTGTACATGATCCTGCAATTCCAAAAGGAAGGATCATGTTGTTTGTCGATACACCTGCCTCATTTTGCTGCCACAGATGATGTTGCTTCAGGCTTGAGCTGTTGTTGATGATGTTGTTATTCCTGTCACATGTGGTTGTTGATGTTATTCCAACTTTATGTTGATGAGGCAGCATTGTACTGTCATTGTTGATGTTATTTCATATTTATGCTGATGAGCCAGCCTCATGCTATCGTTGTTGTTGATGTATCAATTTTTTATAATGAATATGTTGATGCTGATACTTTATCTATGTACTGAAGATGATGATGATGATGTTCCAACAGTTCTATGATGATGTTCTGGTAGTTCCATGTTGTAGATGATGATTCTCTAGTTCCATGGTGCAGACGATGATGTTCTAGTTCCATGTTATAGATGATGATGCTCCAATTCCATGCTGCAGATGATGATGCTCCAACTCCATGATGTAGATGGTGATGCTTTAGCTCCATGCTACAGATGATGTTGCTCCAACTTTGTGCTCTAGATGATGATGTTGTTCAAAACTTTTGATTATTTATAGATGTACTAGACAATGTTCCAAAAGTTGTTGTTCATAATACCTCCTCCTCCCTCCTTCTAATGATGTTATGTAGAGACACACAAGTTATTGTTGTTGTCATTAGAATACCCTTCTTATTAATGGGGAGTGTTAAAATAATGTAACTTCTAAGAATATTCTACTTGTACTTTACATTATTATTATTATTATTATTCCTCCTTTGGGAGATGTCATTAATGTAAAAGTTCATGTAAAATTCATGAGGTAAATCCTCCGTTATAAGTCGGGTCAATAGTGTTAGGATTAATTAATCCTCTCTTTGACCACTTAGTTTATTTTGTCTATTTTCCTAGCTTAGGAGGTCTTCATCACTTCACTAGTGCATGGGGGAAACACTTAGGAGACACCTACCACTCATTATGCCTGCTTGCATGAATTTAGGAGCTCTAGGGACCAATCCCTATAATTTAGGAACCCACTATGAGTGCCACCAACAGTCCCTTTTAGTTGACTCTAGTGGGTATTCAGTCATGTTTAATTATGCTCGTATTCCCATCAATTAGATCTCTCTCAATTATCCTAGCGCCAGTTTCCATGATTTAAGGGAGGTTGGTGCATTTACTCACCTACCCTCATTAGATAACTTGTTGTGAATTGTTTTAGTGATCCAAAGTTGCATTAGTGAGCTCTAGTGGTGATTTTCCCACACTGAGTTAGCTCCATAGTCAGTTCTGGTTGGTATATTTGAATCCTATCTTAGGCATTTGAATTATCCTATTTGTATTACCATTGTATTACATATTATTTACTGAATATGCGTGGATTATTAATGATTAATGGATATATGATTATTATTCCAATTATTGGTCTCATTAGTGTTTTATTCTTCATGAATAATTGATATGAGTTATTGGATTGCTTCTTTCTCTTCTACAATTCTCCATTTGAATTATGCAGGCCTGAAGATCCTATGCTTCATTAAAATTAACATCGTATCAGAGTAGGTATTCATGCCAAAAAAAAACCTCAGAAACTTCCATTGATGCACCATAAGCAATTGGGTTCCGCATAAATCTAGTAATTATTGCCTTACTCCCTCTTGACTCTGTCTAGAGAATTCTATCCAAGTGTGATGCACCTATAGAAAGTGCACATGTCGAAGTGGAAAGTGTTTGATTTGGTTTGATTCAAATTGAAGAGTCTTTTGTAGTGTTTTGCAAGTAAATTCAAATATCTTCTGAAGAATTAGTTTTTCTTGAAGCTGTGAGATGGATAATTCAACATCTCTGACTCCCATAATCATTACACCCTTCAATTACCTTGATTGGAGGGAAGATATGTAGATTATCTTGCACAACAAGGGTCTATATAGGGTAACAATGGGCGGTGAATTCGAACACCAAAAATATCTTGAAAAATCAAAGTATCTAAATAGGCTTGATGAAGCTTTTGGCTTCATGTGCATCCACATCTCCAAGGAGATCATGTTCCATCTTGACGGACTAAAAAATATGAAATAAGTATGAGATAAGCTCGAATCCTTGTTTGGAATGCAATTTTAGATCAAAGTACATATCATATAGAATGAGATGATAGCACTACACCCTGTTAGATTTTTATCATTCAAGCTAGCATTATCTTAGGATCTTTTCTGAGAGAATAAAATGCACAACAATAAACACAAGAGACAAGAGACACACTGAATTTTCCTCGAGGAAACCATAAAGGAGAAAACCTAGAAAATTCCTCAAAGATAGAATCAACACCAAAAGAAAAAGTAAAACCTAAAAACATAAAGATGATCTCTGACAGCAGTTGTCTCTTTCTCTAATCCCAGCTTCTTCCCTCTCACTCATGCGCCCCAGTGAGTGAGTGTGTGTGTGTAATAAATAGAGAGTCTCTGTAACACCCCGGTTTTGACCCCGTTGCATTAAATGTACATGATGTATATACTGTAATGATCTTGGTGTGAAGCTAAAGGCCAAGGCCCCGCCATTGATCGGTTATGCTATGTTTTGGGATTTAAACTTGTCACCGATGGTATATCGGGGCATGCGGCATATATTATGGTTGTCATCATGTAAATATGCATCTATAATTAATTAAATGAACCCGATCAGCTATGATCGCGGCAACTAAAATGAGAAAGGGGGCATGATTTTCACAAGGATAAGGATGTGGGGGAATTTGTCAAACCTTGGCCAATGGGGTAAAAATCCATGTGTCACCTCTCTTTGTTTACCCAACCACCTCCATTGAATAATGGCTGGTGGTGGTTGGGGCAGTTAATTGTTTTGGGAGTGGGGTGGCAGGACTGTCAGTCCTCACCCACACGCACACTCCACCCACTGTCGACTTCACTATGGCAAGGAAAAACCACCACCATCACTCATGCAAGATACCACTCTCTCCACGAGTGCATTGAACACCCACGCACTGCAATTTCATGTCCTCCCTGTAGTTGTTCACCTTCACGCACTTCCAATTGTCTGCTCATTGTTTTCACGCACAGGAATTTTCCTGGTTTTACCCACGTAGTTTTTCCTCTGCAGATTTGCGGGTGATGTGGCTGTATCTTTTCCTCACGGGTTGATTTGTGGGTTCTGCGTTCCTGTTCATCCATGCACGAGCTGTGAGTTGTTCGTCCTCACGCAGGGACTGTGTCTGCTGTTCTCACGCACCGGGATTTTTCCTGGGTTTTGGCTCACATAGCGAGCTGGAAGCTGTGCGTTTTCATCCACGAATTGTAGTGTTACTGTGGTCTTTATATATTGTGGGACGGGATTCTGCTCATTTCACGCCCAGCTGGGAAGTCTATATTTTCTCTTCCTCTGCATGGTCTACCTGTGACTTATCGGTGTTTTCGTTGCCCAAGACGGGCTGTGTTCCCCACGTTGGTTGTGAGCTATGCTCACTGATACATTTTGGGTTGCGGTGTTTCCCACATTGTTGGTTGTAGCTACTGTGATCTCCCTTACGCTTTGGGGATTATTGTGAATTCGCTGGAGAGTCATTTTGGCCACGATAGGGCCAAGAATGACTCAGAATTTGTCTCCCCTGTCTTAAGCTGTATCAGCTGATTGATTGCCAGAGTGCAATGGTTAGTCTTCGGACTGTGTGAGGAGCAGGGATGGGGGCTTAGTTTTGCTTGACAAACCTGGTGGTTGGAAACCACACAAGTAGAGCTAGAGGGATGGATTTCTTCTCCACAACCCCTGAATAGCATTGGAAGGGAATGCAGTGCCTGAGGGACTGTGTAGCAGAGAAGGGACTGATTCCTTGTGTTGGGTGTGTGTGGGTGTTTTAGAAGCTAGGCTAGTTCTGGTGTAGGTGTTCTTACCTCTGTAATGAGCTCACCAGCTTAGCATTGAGCCTTTCCAAATCTCCTTGATGGCCTGATAAACCCAACTGTGTTGGCTTGGCTGTGTTGTGTATCCTTGGCTATGTGTAAGCCTGCTTGTTCCCTTATTCCTTGGAGAATCATGCCCAGCTCGGGGGTGGCAGCGCTGTTGAGAGATTAAGGAGCACGCTGGCCTATGGTTGGGTGGAACGTTGCAGCGACATAGCTGGTTGCGGATCGAGTTCTTCTTAAGATAAGTGATCTTTTCCATTTCTACTGCCGCAACTATATTTACTGTCAATGAATGTAATGAACATGTCAAATGAATGCTTGTGTGAATGCATGTTGATTCCGCTGTGCATGGTAAATAACTATAGCTGTGTATGATAAACAACGACAACTGTGCATGTTTTCCTTCAATCCATTTCTTCAGCATTCTGTTTTAACAACTTTTATGCATGTCCATGTTCATGGGCTTCTCGCCGCATGGTTAATGCCATGGTGATCCCGTCCTCCTCGCCGGTCGGAGGCATGGGGACATGACAGTCTCACTGTTTATTTATATTCTTTCATTCACTTAACCTTTAACTCTGTTATGTAGGCTCGAGTAATCCTAACTCAGTTATGTAGGCCCGAGTAACCACAATTGGGGTACTAATGACCCGAATTACATGAACTCACCTAGGGCCGACTTCTCTAGGAGAGTCTAATAACCCTAGTTTCCCACAACTATGGGGGATTTAACCCTTGAACAATAAGGAGGGTTACCCACTATGACTTTACATGACTTGTTTACATTATTGAATCTCCCAATAGGAACATTGGGGTATGACATGACTCAATTACATTATACTTCCCGAAATAAACATCGGGGTACAATACATAAAATATACAAGTGAATACATTCCAAAGTTACAAATACATCAAAAATCCCTCTTAACTAGAAAGGTATTCTCTCGACACAATTTATCAGCACAAGTCTTCTTCTCTGTATCATCTGGGTCATCATCGAGTTCTCATCATATTCATCTTCAAGTCATCTTCATCTGGATCATCATCACTGGATCTGGATCATCATCACTCGATATGGATCATCACTCGATCTGGATCATTACTACTAGATCATCACTGGTCATCATCATGAGTGCTATCTCTTGATTCTTCTCGTCACAGGAAGTTCTACAGAGCCAACCCTTTTTCATGTTGGTTGCAGGCCTAGCCTGCAAGTAGGTCTTCTTCTTCTTTAACACTTATATCTTACCATGGGAGGAACACATCCTATCAACCATGTAAGAAAGGCTCAGCACTTACATCTTACCATGGGAGGAACACATCCTATCAACCATGTAGAAAGGCACAACAATTATTTCTTACCATGGGAGGAACACATCCTATCAACCATGTAAGAAAGGCTCATCACTTACATCTTACCATGGGAGGAACACATCCTATCAACCATGTAAGAAAGGCACAACACTTATATCTTACCATGGGAGGAACACATCCTATCAAACATGTAAGAAAGGCTTAGTACTTACATCTTACCATGGGAGGAACACATCCTATCAACCATGTAATAAAGTCTCTCAACCCCAAACTGAGTGTCAGTCCCAGACTGAACCAAATTCCTGGTTACTGACCAGGTGCCTCCATTCTCTCAGAGAATGGCCTCTCAGCACTTAAGTTGAGCTTCAATCCCAGACTGAAATTCCTGGTAACTCACCAGGTGCCTCCATTCTCCTAGAGAATGGCCTCTCAGTACTTAAGCTGAGCTTCAGTCCCAGACTAAAATTCCTAGTAGTTGACTAGGTGCCTCCATTCAGAGAATGGCATTCAGCGTTTATATCTGATCATGTGAGAGCACATCTCACAGTCACCTCAGAATGGCTCAACCCTCACATCTGACCATGGAAGGAACCAATCCTCTCACCATGATAGAATGACTCAACCCTTACATCTAACCATGGAAGGAACCAATCCTCTCACCATGTCAGAATGGATCACAGACTCATCACTTCCCCTTGGAGGGAACCTCGATCTGGAGAACACCAAGCTTCTCCCTGAAGTACTCAAACTTCACTCTGGCCAATGGCTTTAGTCAACACATCAGCTATCTGTTCATCCATCGCAACATACTGGAGCTTCACTGCTCTTCTCTGCACCATATCCTTGATATAGTGATATTTGATCTCGATATGCTTCGACTTGTCATGGAACACCAGGTTCTCAGAAAACTTCACACAACTTTGGTTGTCGCAATATATACAAGTAGCATCCAACTGGAGATCAAATAAATCAGACAGTAGCTTCCTCAGCCATACTTCCTCACAACTAGCTAAACAAGCTGCGACATACTCTGCTTCAGCTGTACTCAGTGCCATGCAAGACTGTTTCATACTAAACCAAGAGATCATACCTGATCCCATACTGAAGTATCACCCTGAAGTTCTCTTCCTATCGATGGCACTGCCTGCCCAATCTAAATCAACATAACCTTCCAGGTTAATCTTTTGACTCGCCTGATACTTGAGCCCATAATCAACTATACCCTTTAGGTACCTCAATGCATGCTTTGCAATCATCAGGTGAACATGTCTCAATGTGTTCACAACAAAGAAAATATCTGGTCTCGTATTTGTTAGGTACATCAAGGAACAAATCATCTGACGATACATCGTAGCATCAACCACATCTGATGAAGCATCACTCAATTGCTTCAGGTTCGATGCCATAGGTGTGGTCATGGCATTGTAATCCATCATCCTGAATCTCTTCAGGATCTCTACTGCATACTTCCCTTGTCCACACCTCCATGCCTAGAACATATGCATCATCCCTAAGTCCTTCATCTCGGACTCAACAACAAGTCTCCTTCTTGCAACTTTAATGAGTTCCTCTTTTCTGTCAGGAACAAGTCATCAACATATAACAAGAGCATCACTAGTCTTCCACTTTCAACCTTGAAGCAAAGGTAAATCCTAGAGTCATTAGTAATCTATCCATCCTGTCGTACCATGTCGAACCTCAAGATCTTCTGCAATCACTCCCTCTGAAGCGAAGCATCATACTCCCTCTGTCTTTCATACTCTATGCACTGAAACATTCTGTACTGGAGTGACAAGTAGCTTCCTCTGCTACTAACATTCTAGGTATCCATCTAGGCTCACTGGATACCAAGATCCTCTATCTTGAACTTTTCAAAAGTTCTTCTCACACCCATCTATGAGCTTGTCATCCTCTATAGGTTTTCATCTTCAACCTTGTAGCAAAGGTTAAGATCTTCATTAAGCTCCTCATGTATGTGTTATCCCATGGGTGTCTTCTGAGCTCGTACAAGTTCTTCTTTCATTTGCACACATGATTCTTCCTATCATGTGACTTCACTTCCAGTCGCTGCAAATGTCTCTTGGTAGTCTATGCCTTCTTTCCATGAGAAGCCTCATGCTACAAATCCTACCTTGTATCCCACGATGTTTCCATCTACTGCATGATGGAACTACGAACTTCCCTTCACGTATCGATACTGCATCCTAGACATCATTATTCTTGAACTGGTCTTCCCTTTATTCTTGGTTACTTCTTCATGGCTGTAAGGCTCTACATGATGTCACTGCATTCGTCATATTATTCTTCATCTTTAACTGTCGTCACTTGTTCTTCGGAACAAGTCTCATCCTTCTTTGCTTGTAGGTGATTTTATGCGATCTTTCCTACAAGTCAAAATCATTAGTTGTATGGTTAGAAACATTTCATAAGGTATATTCATAATGAAAAATTATTTTTCATCAAGATATATGATTATGCAACTGTTTTAGCCAATACAACATTCACCCATATCTCACGAAAACTTTCTAGATTCCTTCCATCTCTACTAGGACAACATTGAGATTGTGCACTAATAAAATATGTCAGCAAAGAGGTTTCATTATAGATAAGTAGCAATGGAGAGTTGTATAGCACCATGAGCTACTTACCCATTACATGCATATTAGTAGTATACTGTCATTAATGCAAACATTTTATCATGCATAATACATCAACTGAATACAAACAAATGCATAACAAAAAACAATATCATGAAATGACAATTGAATACTTATCTTTATTTGTTTCGTGGGTAGACTCCTTCTTGAGCCTTCAGCTTCATCATCTTATTCATTCATAATAGCATCGTTTCTCATCCAAATGCTAAGGTGGATAAGAGGTTCTTCAAGAGTTGAGTTCTTCATATTCCTCATCGCTTGAGGGATCTTCTTTGGATGGTGAGAGCTTGATCTTCAGTTGCTCCCATCTTCTTTTCTCTTATTATGAGTCGAGCTTCTTCTTCTTCCCAAAGTTTGCTGAAAGTAATCACTTCCTTCTGGCACACATTCCTCGCATGAATGAATCCCATGATCATGGGAGGCCATTCAAGGTGTCTATCACCACTTCTGCATTCTCCACTTCTTCTTCTACTGCTACAATTTGTTCTTTGATTTGAGAGACCCTTGTAAATTATGACTGTATGGTCTCTACATTCTGGATCTTCACATTCTTCAACTATTTTCTCAAATTCATATTTTGATTTATGTTCTTCCCTTCAAATAGCTTGTTCAAGGAATCAAACATCTCTTTTGGTGTCTTTAGGGAAGACACTTGTGGTATAATGTGATCCATGATTGAATCAACAATGATCTTCTTGGCCTTAACCAAGTTCTTATGGTGTACGACTTTTAGCCTTATCTCCCTCTGGAACTGGAACCTCTCTACTTATGTAGGTGTCCAATTCATTTTCTTCAGAGAGATCATATACTTCCATGCTTGGAAGTTGTTAACTTCAACAAGATTATCATCAAGCTGATGTGATAGATCACTTTGAAATGAGAACCTCAAATGAAAATAGAAAAAGATTAGATCTTACCGATTTGAGCTGTTCGTCTTGGTTCCAGAGCTGGCTAATCTAGGGTTTGTCAGAGGAACCATAATTTTAAAAACTTGGAATATTTTATATCTGATTGGATAGAAAGATAGAACTCTTCAAGGAGAGATGTCCAATGCACTCCTTTTCTGAAAATAGTGGAGGGAAGCTCCCGGAACAGGAAGCCCTAGTTTACCAATTTCTTCTGCAGAAATTCCTGATACTATTTCTTTGGTATCTCTAAAATTACTGCTCCTCTATATCTGAAAATTTTCACTAAGGTAGCCTCTCTTGTCCTTGTTCCAAAACCATAGGTTTCATCAGAATTTGTTTCACCAATTGGTACTTATGAGTGGTTTCCCAAGGTGACCTGTTTAAGGACTGTTCCGAATAGTGAAGTTGTACAAACTGCCACGTGTCAATGTTTAATATTTAGGGTCTAAAAATTCTACCACATAAATTATAGTCCATGCCCTTTCTGGAAAATCTTGAGAAATTTCATTTGGACCTTCGTATCCTAAGATATAGCAATTCTCCCGAGGTGTCCTGTTTAGGGATGAATCCTGGAAGAGGTTGGAACCCTAACTTGGAGGAATCATATCTTCTAGAATATAGAGAATTTGAGACTGAAACTTGGACACAGTGTACATCAGGATTTTATCTTCGACTTATGAGAGTTTTGGACCCTGAGACTTCTGTAACCTTGAGATATAGCGAATTTACCAAAACTTATCAGTTTCAGTATTTTAGGGTTTTTCAGGCCCGGGGTCAAACTAGGGTTTGACTTTCTCGAAGTTTCACCCAACCAAAAATCTTGACCCATGTCTCTAAAATTTGACTTTTATGAGGATAGAAATCCTATGCTAGGCTCACACAAAAATTCTTCTTCTGTAAAAAACCCTAATTTCTCGCACCAATAACTGAAAATGCCCGGAATCAAATTCTGCTTCGACAGAAAGATGCGCCCTTCAATGGAGAGTCAGCCTAGCATAATTTTGCTGATGGATTGTGGAGAGAGACCCAAAACATAAGAATCCCTAGCTTCCACAGCTGCACAATATCTTCTTCTCAGGTTAGCTCTGATACGATGTTAGATTTTTATCATTCAAGCTAGCATTATCTTAGGGTCTTATCTGAGAGAATAACATGCAGAACAATAAACACAAGAGACAAGAGACACAAAGAATTTTACCCCGGGAAACCATAAAGGATAAAACCCCGCAACTTCCTCAGAGATACAATCAGCACCAAAAGCAAAAGTAAAACCTGAAAAACATAAAGATCATCTCCGACAGTAGTTGTCTCTTTCTCTGATCCCAGCTTCTTCTCTCTCACTCATGCACCCCAGTGAGTGAGTGTGTGTGTGTAATAAATAGAGAGTCTCACTCTCTATTTATATTCTTTCGTTCACTTAACCTTTAACTCTGTTATGTAGGCTCAAGTAACCACAACTGGGGTACTAATGACCCGACTTACATTAACTCACCTAGGGACAAATTCTATAGGAGAGTATAATAACCCTAGTGCCCCACAACTGTGGGGGATTTAACCCTTGAACAATAAGGAGGGTTACCCACTGTGACTTTACATGACTTGTTTACATTATTGAATCTCCCGATAGGAACATCGGGGTATGACATGACTCAATTACATTACATATACTTTCTGGAATAAACATCGGGGTACAATACATAAAATATACAAGTGAATACATTCCGAAGTTACAAATACATCAACACACCCCAGTAAATTCAAAACAATACAATGATTCTTCTCGAGATTCAAATAACTGGTCATTGAATGCAAGCAATGCAGGATTGAGAAGAAGGATGAGCAATTGGTGCTCTCCATACTGAGCAAACTTGGCCCATAATTCTCAGTGTTTGTATCTACCTTTCACTCTAGGATATTGACTACTCCTAATTGGTGAATTCCATCCCTTGATGCCTTCACATAGTCTCTAATACAGGAACAAGACAAGTTGATAAAGATGGGAGCTCTCAAAGACTCTCCAAATCAATATCTCTTGGATGGTGAGACAAGGAATGCACAAACAAGGAGGAAGCCAAAAGGAAAATAAAAAAGGAACACTACATTTGAACCTAAGGATGAGTTTTATCCAACAGATGAAGCCTCAACCTCTAGGAAGGACAAACATCAGAGGTTTGAAAAAGGAAACTTCTCGTACTGTAATAAAGGAAACCATGCAAAGAAATATTGTATGAAGAATACCATATATCAGATGGCAAAACTCCTTGAGTAGCACAATATTTCCCTCCTTGAAGGCGCAAGGAAGGATGAATCTGGATATAAGATTGAAGATCATGATGAGAGATGCCATGCACTAAAGGATAGTTTTTCAAAATCACATGGCTTCCTCATCAAATTAAGAGCCTCCATTCATATGGTTGCATCCAAAGAATCATTCTCTTCATTACAAATTACTAATGGTACAATTATTCACATGGGTAATGATGCTCAAATTCAAGCTAAATGAAAGGGTTCAATTAAGTTAGAGCATGTAGTGTTCAACAATGTCCTCTATGCACCCTCCTTAGCTGCAAATTTGTTATTTGTATACCAGATGAAACATACTAGCTCGATAAAGCAAGTGGTGTTTGGTACCGACTCAATGGAGATCTCAGATATCTCAACTTGGAATCTTATAGTGAAAGGTGTTGCAAACCAAGCCTCCAAGGCATATGACTTCTCACACTTTTTTTCATACTCAGATTCGGTGCAATATCAATTGCCATTTCAAAGGGAAGGTAAAACCATTCTTATTATAGCCTAAACCTCTACAACAATTCTATGTAAACCTTTTGCATATGATAATGTTTCCACTAATGTTTCCGATTCAAAATATGAAGCAGAGGACAAAGTTGAATTTGTTTATGGAAATGAAGATGAAGTTCAATTGGATCCAGATCCAAATCCAGTCCCTACTTCTAATCCTAGGCCTAAGTGGGCTCAAAAGTTTATTGAGGTAGTTGGGAACATGACTGGAGAGTAATCTGTCATGAGAAGAACAAGATCCTAGTTTCAAAATGAGAGCCTTATGCTATGTCAAGCAAATTCACTTCTTCTAGAGAGGTGGTACAAAATCCTAGAGAGATGCTACATGATGGTAAGGTCTGATAAACAATTCTACTCACTGAAGAAAAAATTGGATCATGTCACTATTCCTTTAGAAAGAAGAGACAAAGGAAACATTCCTTCTCCTATCCATCATTAGATTGGAAGAAGACGGAGAGGTTCACATGCACATTCCCAGGAACCCAGTGCACACAATAACCATCACTATGCATTACTGCCCTACATAGGAGCAGATTGCATATATATTCACCAAGTCCTTCACTAAAAAGAGATTTGTCTATCTCAGATCTCTTCTTGGTGTAAAGGCTTGACTCATATATTATTCCTTATTTACTTCCTTATTTTGAGGGGGGGTTTCCCATGAGTTTTTCCCCATTTACTTATTTGTTAAGAAGACATATTTTATTCATTTAGATTGTATGGGTGATCTTTGGCTTATTTGTCAGGGCCCAGGTTGTCTAAAGTTAGGATTAAAGGGGGGTGTTAGGATTAATTAATCCTCCCTTTGCCCACTTAGTCTATTTTGTCTATTTTCCTATCTTAGGAGGTATTCATCACTTAAATGGTGCATGGGGGACACACCTAGGGGCCACCTACCACTCACTGTGCCTTCTTGCATGAGTTTAGGAGCTCTAAGGACTGATCCCTATAATTTAGGAACCCAATCTGAGTGCCACTAGTAGGTATTCAATCATGTTCAGTTATTCCTTTGGCTTATTTGTATGGGTGACCTTTGGCTTATTTGTCAGGGCCCAGGTTGTCTAAAGTTAGGATTAAAGGGGGTGCTAGGATTAATTAATCCTCCCTTTGCCCACTTAGTCTATTTTGTCTATTTTCCTATCTTAGGAGGTCTTCATCACTTAAATAATGCATGGGGGACACACCTAGGGGCCACCTACCACTCACTATGCCTTCCCGCATGAGTTTAGGAGCTCCAGGGACCGATCCCTATAATTTAGGAACCTAATTTGAGTGCCACTAGTAGGTATTCAATCATGTTTAGTTATGCTCAGTCATTCCAATCAGTTAGATCACTCTTATTCATTATAGCACCAGTTTCCATGGTTCAAGGGAGGTTGGAAACATTTACTCACCTACCCTCATCAATTAACTAGTTGTGAACTATTTTAGTGATCCGAAGTTGCATTAGTGAGCTCTAGTGATGATTTTCTCACACCGAGTTAGCTCCAGAGTCAATCCGGGTTGGAATATTCGAATACTATCTTAGGTATTCAAACTCTCCTATTTGTATTACCACTGTATTACATATTATTTGCTGAATATGTGTGGATTAATACTGGTTAATGGATATATAGTTATTGTTCCAATTATTGCTCTCATGGGTGTTTTATTCTTCATGAATCATTGATATGAGTTGTTGAATTGCTTCTCTCTCTTCTACAATTCTCCATTTGAATTATGCAGCCCTAAAGATCCCATGCTTCATAAAAATTAACAAATAGTACATAGGAAAGATTAATATAAATATTATTTTTAGTTTTCCTAGGTAGGTCGGCTTAGTTAGGTTAAAAGGTAAGTCAAGTGATTAGTATAAATAGGGAGGTTCCCCCCCCTCATTTGCACACACTTACTCACTAATTTATTGCGCAAGAGAGAGAAAGAGGAAGGACAGAAAAGGAGAAGGAGAAGTGTCTTTGGTGTTTTGTCTCTTATGCTAGGGTTTGGTCTCTCTCTCTTGTGAGACCTTGTTATTTGGGCATTGCATTTTGGTAATCTACATTGAGGAAGTTTTGTTGGGTTTCCCGAGATAAATTGTTGTGTAACTTGTGATTGTGTTTCTTTCAGAGATCCCATTTATGTTGTTATTATAAAAATGTATTAAATGCTCATGAAGTTAGGAATTAATCTATAGCAGCATATAAAACTTAACTTCCTCCTCTTCTATTCCCTTGCTCAGATCCTCATCATCTAACTGAAATATTAGAGTTGGAATATTCTCTAGCACAAATGTTGTTGCATTGTTTTCTACTTCATTTTCCTCAATACACAATTTTTCACAGTGTCACCTAGTTGCTTGTTTGATATCCTCAAGCCTACTTGTAATTGTGCCATCTTCAATCTTGATTTCCTTAACTATGATTTTTTTGGCCTCATTCTCGATATTCCTGACAAAAAATGATGTGTTATTGTCCCCTGCATGAAGCTAAAGACTCCTATATTTGATTCTCCATGTTTCTTCCTCTGACCTATTTACGTTATATATTTAGGCACATGCTTCAATTTCCTCCATCTTTAGTTTATCTATTACCTCCTCTATTTCTATTTTTCCTTGGATTTTGTTCGGTTTTTTCTTAAGTTTGAATTTTGTTTGATCTAGAGGAGAAAGAGAGTTTTTATCCCAAACCTTAAATGCTTTCTTAGCAGCTCTAATTTTCTGATCCCGGATGTATTTAGGTGATCCATTAATATACCCCTTCCAGGAAGCCTCAATAAGATCCATTGTTGTTGTGTTTTGTAACCATGTAGCATAGAATTTGAAGGGAAAAGGATTGGAATTTTTAGGATGTTCAAACTTTAGTGTTATTGCTTTCTTAAGGGAGACTCGTGATGAAAAAATCCAAGGATATGATTGCCCCTATGCTTAAGAGTTTATTATGGACTAAAAATCTATCAAGATGGGTTGCTACATCACCCGAACCTATACTCTTGTTGCTCTAAGTATACCTACCCATATGTGGTTTTATATCGACTAGATCCCATTATGAGAAGAGGTCCTCCATATTTTTTTGGAATAGGTCATGAACAATTCCCCCTCCCCCTCCCCCCCCCCACCTTCATTTTTTTTCTTTGCTTGAGATGATGACAATATAGTCCCTAGCCACCAAAGTTTCCTTTTTGAATTATGAATCCTTAATATTTAATCATGATTGCAAACATGTTTCTTTATCCCTATAATTAGATAATATATAAATATTGAAAACATTAATAGTATTACTTAATTGTTGGTGGTGGAGACTAGTCATAATCCAATTTTATGAATGATGTACGAATATCGGTTTGAATACTGGTATGTTCCAGAGGGTACAAATTCCTCCTGATGCTTTATGTGAGTTGATTCGTACCAATTACTTGCTTTCCAAAATTTCTAAATTAACTTTATAATGTCTTTTTTTTCTAGTTTCATCTCGTGGAGTAGGAAAATTGGCCTTTCTTATTTAATGAGATCTTTTAAGGCTTCTTATTTGTATGACCTACCCATTCCTCTACAATTCCAGGAGATAACCTTCATTATTTGTTAGTTGTAGGTTTGACACTGCCTCCATGATGATTGTCGAGCTGAGATCCTCCTTCGTTTTTTGGGTTTGCAATCTTAATTCCATTCCCTATAGATTTTTCCAGTGCAGATTAAAATCCTAACATTTTCTCTCTATTCCTATTTCTTATTGAACATCCTTCATCTATTTTATCCTTTTCCAATGCTTCTTTTCCACCTTAAGTTCTTCTTCTTGATCTTCCTTGTCCATTATCTGTTACACTTGATTCCTAGTTTGGACTCCCTTTGGAGTGAGATAAGGTATACTTGCATGATGGTTGATCTATTCCAAATCATCAAAAGTAGGGAAATCTTCCTCGAGTAGAGGGCACATAAGTCATAGAGAGGAGATTGTGGGAAAAGTAGGTGAATATACCATTGTCACCACCATATTAAAGTCTGGAAGTGATGGAATAGAGTGGGAAAATTCAAGAATATCTCCAGAATCCATTACATGAAGAATCTCAAAGGGATTATTTGTTGAGATGAGGGGCACACATATGGAGGAAAAAACAAGAGCACGATTTTTTGGTATGTGGATGAAGGAATGTACACCGAAGTTGAGGGCTGAGTTGATATTCCAACACCAAATTGTTGATTTGTTCTAGGTCCCATCTTTTTCTTGATTGTTTTCCATTAATCTTCTTTAGCGAGAACTACCTAAGACGGAGGTGGAACCTTTTTGTAGTATTTGGTGAAGTGCCCATATTCATGGCATGCCTTGAATTTGAAGGGGATTTGTTCATATCCAAGATTTTGTAAGTGTTTCCATTTTTCAATGGTTAACCATATTGTTAAAGTATTGTAACTTCAGAAGATATTCTATTGTAATTTTGTTGTATCCTCCTTCAGAGATGTTATTCCTCCATTCGGAGATGTCCTTGATGTAATTGGTCATGTAAAAGTCATGAGGTAAAACCTCCATTGTAAGTTGATGCAATAGTACCCAAGTGTCAATATAATAAATGTTATTTGTGGTGTCTAGTTGGACAAGTGAGCTCAGTCAGTTAGTGAAGTTGGCTCTATTAAGTTAGAGGGAAAGTCAACTAAAGAATATAAATAGGTGAGGCACCTCTCTCATTCACACAAATCACACAGTCAAGTATTGCGTTGGAGAGAGAGAGAGAGAGAGAGAGAGTATGCTGTGGAAGATGAGGAATTATTCTTGTTGCTGGGGTTTTACACTGTCTTGGTCAAATTCTATATTGAGGAAGTTTTACAGGGTTTTCTCCCTTGTGGTTTCCCTGAGGAAAATCTTTGTGTTCTCTTATGTTGTTGCACTTGTGTTTCTTTCAGTGATCCATTTCTTACGGTTATGATGCTAAATGTTTTAATATTTTGTATAAAAATTAAAAATCGAACATGGTATCAGAGCCACCCTGAAAGAAGTCTTTGTGCAACTAAAACACTGCTTCAGCTACAGCTACTGAATATTAGGGTTTCATGATTGAAAACCCTAGAAGACAAAAACTAGTAATTTTGGTACTTTCGCTATAACGCGAGATTGGAGAAGGATCAAGAGCTAAAAATTTGACAGGACAAAGATAAATTCGCACTCTACCCTGTATAAAAGTTTAAACCTCATATTCTCTGTAATATAGAAGATATTATTCCTCCAAATCAGGGTTCCACCCTCTCCCAGAATTCAGCCTTAAACAGGTGACCTAGGGAGAATCACTATATATCGGGCTAGGAAGGTCCAAATGAAATTTTGTAAGAAGTTGAAGATAGGGAACATACTTTAGTTTCAATGGTAAAATTTTCAGACCCAGAAGGTGAAACAATGACATGTGGTAGTCCGTACAAGTTCTCTATGCTGAATATTCATGAAATAAGTCACATTGGGAAACTTTGCATAAGTCCCACATGGAGAATCTAATTCTCCTCTAAACTATGGGGATGGAAAGAAGAAATACCATGTTACCTTAGGATGAAGTTTCGTAACTTGAGGAGCCAAAAATATGGATCTATAGAAGAGGGAGCGACTACGGTTGATCTCAAAGGTCGAGAATCATGTCAAAATTCTTGGGATTAGAGAAAGGAGAGTGTTTCTCTCAATACAACCAAGGATGAATATACTATAGATGAAAGAAATTAAAGATTCCTCAAGTAATGAGGAATATGATTCAAAATAATTATACCGATAAAGATGAAGACTATACTCTTATCCATTTCATCATTGGATAAGAAGAGATGCACTGGTAAGACACACAGACACAGCTCTATGTGATTTGTGGTGTAAGAAGACTTGCTCAGTATTTTTGATCATGAAAAAGATAGGAATAGGTCCTTAGAATCAGATGATGAAGTTGAACACATTGGAAGAGACTCCAGTAATTCAAGAAGACAAATATCAAGATGGAGTCTACCAAATAAACAAAGATAAGTATTTGAATTGTCATTTCCTATATATCTAGTTGTTCAAGATGTGTACATAGATATGTTTCTAGATTAAGGAAATGTATTATGCATATTAGAATATTTGTAGTTTACTACTAATATGCAGGTGATGGGTAAGTGGCTTGTGTTGTTGTACACCGTTCCATTGCTACTTATGAAATAATGTCTTGGCAAGATGGAATACATATAGAAAGTTACCATATATAGATGATTGTTGCATTAGTGAAAGTAGTTGCATGATTATATATATCTTTATGCATGAGAAGTTGTCATTTTGAATATGTTACGAAATGTCTCTAATCATACAACTTTATTTGACTTGTAGGAAGGATGGTATGCAATCACCTACAAGTGAAGAAATGATGAAGTTACAGATGTACGATACAATTGTAGATGTACGATATAGTTGCATATATACAATACAGTTGCAGATGTACAAGACACAAAAGAAGAATGGTGTAAGTTATAAATGTACGATGCAGTTACGGATGTACAAGAAGAGAATGTTAAAGAACAAGTTGTAGAAGGGAGTTGCAAATCTCAAGCATGTTCCTACAAACGAACAAGTGGTAGATGTGTTGACTAAGCCTCTGGCTCGTGTAAAGTTTAAATACTTTCAAGACAATCTTGGTGTAGTTTGAAAGGACCTCTCTCGAAAGAGGGAGTGATAGTAGATGGATGATGGATGCAGTGGTGAGTAGCTCAGTGTAGAGGAGGGTAATTCTGTCTAGGCTTGTTTATCTCGAAAGGGTTAGTAAGCCAACCAATGCCTGCCGATCTTAGGGGTATTAGTATGTCTGGCTAGGATTATTTGGCCCAAAAGGGTTAGTAAGCCAGACAAGGCTCGTTTGGTCCCCAGGGAGATCCATTTGTCTAACTAGGCTTGTTTGGCTTGAAAGAGTTAGTAAGTTAGACAAATTTCCTGGATGAATCTACTAGAGAACTCACTGTGATGCTGCTTCAAGACATTGAAGGGAAAGATGTATCCTCAGTATTGTTATACTGTTGGTTGTTGATGATTTCTAATGATGATATTTTTTGATGATTGTTGAGACGATTGTTTCAATATTGTTATACTGATGTTTGCTGAAATTTTTGCTTCAGGATTGATGCTTGTTGCTTCGGTATTTCTCTACTGATGATTGCTGAGATGTTTTCTTTAGTATTGTTATACTTATGATTGCTGAGATGTTTTCTTCAGTATTGTTATACCGATTGCTAAGATGTGTGCTTCAGTATTACTATACTGATAATTGTTGAGATAGTTCTAGTGTTGTTACACTAATGATTAATGATTGTTGATTGTTGAAGTTCCAGTGTTAGTACACTGATGATTGTTGATTGTTGAATTGATTGCTGAGATAGTTTAGTATCCCTAAATTGATGTAGCGGGATCAATATTTTCATATTGATGTTGTTTGGATGACTGTTGAGACAGTTTCAGTATTCCCATACTGATATTGATATGGCAAGTTCATCATTTTCATACCGATGTTGATATGACAGGTTCAATATTTATATATTGATGTTGATAATATAGTTTTAGTATTTCTATACTGATGATGGTGAGGCAATTTCAGTATTTCTATACTGATGTTGCTTCAAAATTTGTATGTTGATGCTGAAGATGTGGTTATGGTCCCAACACCTTGTGTTGATGTTGTTGATATGATTGTGGTCTTAGCACCCTGTGCTGATAATGTTGATATAGTTAAAGTCACAACACCTTGTGTTGATGATGTTGATATGGTTGTGGTCCCAGTACTCTATGATGATTATGTTGATGTGGTTGAAGTCTTAACACTTTGTGTTGACGATGATGATGTTGTCTCAACATTTTTATGTTGATGATGATGATGATGTTCCAACATCTCTATGCTGATAATGTAGATGATGATATAACATTTATTGATGATGTTTCTTTAGCACTAACATGCTAATGATGTTGTTTTTGTTTCAGTATTTACATACTGATGATGCAGATGTTGATGTTTCAATATTTACATACTAATAATACAGATGTTGATGTTTTAGTATTCACATACTGATGATGCAGATGATGATGTTTCAGTATTTACATACTGATATTATAGACAATGTTTCAGTATTCACATATTGATGACAAGGAAGAAGATTCAATATTCACATACATATGTTACAGAAGATGATCCAGTATTCACCTGCTGATGTGGAAGAAGATGATTTAGTATTCACATACTGATGTGGCAAAATATTATTCAATATTCGCATACTGATGTTACAAAAGAAGGTTCAATATTCAGAAGATAATTCAGTATTCACATATTGATGCTACAGAAGATTATTCAATATCCATATACTGAAAAGAGAGAAGATGATCCAGTATGCACATATAAGATGATCCAGAAGATTATCCAGTATTCATACATAGACGTGATAGACGATGATTCAATATTCACATATTGATGCTATGTTGTGAATATTTAATTAAATATTATTAATTATAATTAATTAGATTATTAGGTTACTAGTGAAATGGTGTAACCCTTCACTATGTTGGCTCAAGCCGTATAAAAGGAAAGCTTATTGTGCATTGTATTCATCATATAATATATTATTCTTATTTTACTATCAAACATGAAAGTTGGATTCGACTATTAACCGACCAACCAGATACAGTTACTCCAAGTGGTATCAGAGCTATACGGCCCTTGGGCATATTTACACTTTGTGTAAATTTAGTTTTAGGGTCTCCCAAAAATATAGGACATTGTCCAAAAAAGAAAAGGAAAAAAGAAAACCTAAAAAAAGGGGTAAAGAAAAGAAAGAAAAAAGTTAAAAAGAAAAGTTAAAAGAAAAAAACACAAAAGAAAGGAAAAAGAAAGTAAAAGAAAAGATAAAGTAAAACCAACACATGGTTTGGTTTTGCTTTCCCAACTTCAACCCAGGTTTTGCTTTGATTTGAATTATTATAATATATTTATAATAATTCAATTTTTTTATTATTATATAAAATAATAAAATAAATATTTTACTATATAATAATTAATTATTATTCCTTAAACCTCACCACCTTTAGAAAAAAAAAATTCACACCAGACAAGCCAAAATAGCTTCGAAGTACACTCCTCCGCATACAAGGTCCAAGACCATGGCGGAACTGAAAGAGCAAATCGAAAAAATGGAGAAGGACATCAAGTCCCTTGTCGCTAACCAAAAAATCTTGAAGGAAGAGATGAAAGATAACCATATAGAAGATGCTCAAGTACATAAAGAAGCTGATTCAATCTTTATATACTAAATATTTTAGAATATTATCCAGCTCAGAGTGATGATGAAGATGAATGATGATGTTCCAAAAATTCCTATGACATTTAGAGATTCACCAATATGTTGTACAGTTGTGATGATGATTTTTGTTGATGTAGAATACCTTCCTAGTTAAGAGGGAGTGTTAATGTATTGTAACTTTGGAAGATATTATATTGTACTTTTGTTGTATTCTCCTTCATAGATGTTATTCCTCCATTCAGAGATGTCCTTGATGTAATTGGTCATGTAAAAGTCATGAGGTAAACCCTCCATTGTAAGTCGGGGCAATAGTATCCAAGTGTCAATATAATAAATGTTATTTGTGGTGTTTAGTTGGACAAGTGGGCCTAATCAGTTAGAGAAGTTGGCCTTGTTAAGTTAGAGGGAAATTAAATAGAAGAATATAAATAGGTGAGGTGTCTCTCTCATTCACACACTCAAGTATTGTGCTGGAGAGAGAGAGAGAGAAAGAGTCTACTGTGGAAGATGAGCAACTATTCTTCGTGCTGGGGTTTTACACTGTCTTGGTCGAATTCTATACCGAAGAAGTTTTGAGGGGTTTTCTCCCTTGTGGTTTCCCCAAGGAAAATGTGTGTGTTCTCTTGTGTTGTTGCACTTGTGTTTATTTCCGTGATCCATTGCTTATGGTTATGATGCTAAATGTTTTTAGATCTTGTATAACCATTAAAAATATAACACATACTACTTCCGAGAGACCTTTCTCTAGGTCGACTTCAACACAAATTTGGGTGCATGCCATCATTCCAAATTTTGGCTTTGTTTTTTCAATGAATTTTCCCATATCATTATTGATATCTCGAAGTGAATCATGTCCCCGACAATGTAGTGGTAGATGGAGAAGACAAACCTAGACTAGCACTGTTGGAGGAACATCAAGCTCTAGATTAAAGTTTGGTTTCCATCTGTTCAAATACATCCCACGATTGCTAAAAAAGTATGGACCATTCCTAAAAACAAGATATCAGTCATATTTGGTTTCAAATAGCAAGGCGTAAAACCCCCATTTATAAAAGAAGTGGGACATCTTCCCCTTTATTAGTACCTGTTAATTATGTTGAATCTAGGCATCCATAGATTGCAGTGAGGGTTAGATCCTAATGATCTACCCAATAATCACTCTCTTCATCATCGCTAGAGATATTTCCTGGGGAGAAGTAGATAGTATCTTGACCTTTGGGATATTTTCCAAATTATTTAGAAACTTGGTAGGGGGCGCTTTTTACATTGATTTGACAAGAGAGGATGATTAAAGATAAAAAATATACTTCATCAAGGTCAAGAGGGGGGAGGGGGTCATGCCCTCTTGAGGAGGAATCCATGGCTTCCATGAGCTCAAAAGTCTACTAGGTCGTAGGTAGAAACAACACGCTCAATCCAAATCACACTATTTCTTAAATTTGATCAATGATGAAGTAAGTTAAAAACTAAATAAATTAAAATTCAATAATTAATTATTAAAACTTATTAACATAATTATTACAATTTATAGTTCTAATTAATTAATTAATTAGAACTTTATTAAATAAGAAAAAAGTATACGTTTTAACACAATACTTATTTCTAACTTTATAAATGTGATTATCCATTATCATTAGATTTGGCATATTTGGAGATTAACCCTCTCTTAACCAAGATTTATGGTATCATTTTAGAAAAGAAAACAAGTGGAGGACACTTACGTTAATTTTTTTATGACAATAGCAAGTTGGAGGAAGTGTCTTCTTACAAATATATCAGAATTGATATACATCACAGATCAACTGGAACTATAGCACTGAGAAAGAACTAATGGAGGGTGGAAATATTATTTTTGTCTTGGAAAGGATTGTAAGTCAGCAAACATTGTGATGTGAGATAAAAAGAAATTATGTTTTGAAACTCTTATCACTCTCGTTATCTTGTACAGTTATGAAGTTTGGGGTTGTATCATATCCAAAGTGTCTTGGAGAAATATTAAAAAAATATAGAAATGTTTTATAACGTATAAACTCAATATTAAAATCAATACACCCTACCCTATTCTCCTAATAGAAGTGCCCCCGCCCATCGAACCTATTATCCTTATACAACTGCAGCCCCCCCGCACCATCGATAGTGTCGCTATGACTAAGTATGTAATGTACATGTATAATATAAATGGCATGGGAGACCATAGGCTTCCTAAGATCGATTTAAATTCTAGTTAATACCACCTACACCTTAAGAGAGGATGGTATAAAGATAATGTCGTTTGGTTAAATCATTGGGAGATTGATGAAAATATCAATAACATTAAAAATATTATCGCATCTATGTTTAAAGAGAAAATGTGGGGCGAGAAAGATTTAGAGGCTAAAAGAAAAAAAGATACTATAAGGAGGTCATCAACTCTATTCTAGATTATCAAAAGTGTCTGTTTTAACTAATTCGAAGAAGAAAATTAATATAGCTAAGATAAGAATAAACTCTCATGAGCTACATAGTGAAACATGGTGCTAGAAAAGTCCTAAAACACCATGGGCAGAAAGAATTTTCCATCTCTGCGAGACTATGAGCACTAAGGATGAAAGTCGCTTTCTCTTGAAATGCCTTGTGTACACCCACGTCAGATCATATTTTCATAATATTTGCTAGAATTCAAACTTCCCTATCCTTCTAACAAGCCAAACTATGGTGACCTAGGAATGCTTCTTTCTAAGATTTTTGAGCATAGGAATATAATTTTACAGGAAGTCAAATACCTCATTTCTTTTATTTTCTCTTAAGGTCTGATAGATCAAGTTGGTTTCGATGGACATTAACCATCATCATCATCATCATCATCATCATCATCCTGTACACACCATAACTTGTTCATTATTTATTTTTATTTATTAGTGATATTTATTTGTAATTTGTATTATATTATTAAAAAACTTTATGGAGTCTTTTCAATCAAGTTTATTTTTTTCTCCAAATTATCAACATAAAATTAGTCAATTTTTTTATAAGAGAGTTATTCCAGAGAGTCTTCAATGTTACTTGATGTGCAAAACATATCCACATAAAATAAACATTCAATGTTTCACAATTAATACTTTATAAATTTAAGATATAAAAATGTGTAGTAATTATTTACCAAACCTAACATCTTATTATTTCAATTTTTTTCTTTATTTTTTTTCTAGGAAAAATTGATCACAATTCATAATTTTATTAAATAAAATTCCAAATCATATTGTTCATTGGGCAAGAATGTCGTACATATGATAGGCTACATATGATACACTGTCATGATTTGGTTCTATGTCAACTTGTTCCTCATCTTCTTTTACAATACAAAAAAGTTACTATATATCAACCATATAAAGACAAAATTTATAAAAAATTCTTCCATAACTAAAGTCCTTTACCTGTCCCTATGGGTGAATATGTCTCTGGATAAGTGATGGATCTAATTATTTGATAGAGTCTTTGTTTACCTCCCATAGTTGTGCATTGACGTCTTCAAAAAAGAAGCCCCTATTTGGAGAGGAAGCCAACCAAGGTGTTCCACTCACGAAGGATATGTATAAAAGTGATATAGTCGAAGAGAAAAATCAATATTTAATGTATCTTGCTCCAATTTATAGATTTTCTTTGTAGCATGTAACCTATAGTTAAATATTTTAACTAGCTACTGAATAATGACAAATCCAACTAAGAGAATGACTCTCTAGAACCCTATTAATCATAATGGAATTGCATATGAAAATATTCTATATATATTAATTAAGACTTTTAAGATTAAGTTTCCATTATACATAGAAACAGTTGGTAAAGAAAAAAGATTCACAATACATATATATATTTTGAGTAAGACTTTCAAGATTAAGTTTCCATAATATACATAAAAAGTTGGTCAAGAAAAAAGAAATACGTCGAATACGTCGAATACGTCGATAGCTATATTTTGTAGAGGAAAAAATTGTTAGTTATATTTGATGTTTTATATTAATTAATGAAAGTTTTTTAAGAATATCTAAATTTTCATAATAAAAAGATATATATATATCTTTTTAATATATATANTACACTCCATAAGCAAATGTATACATACATGACTTTTTTTTGTTAGAAATGCCCATCACTTGGGACTAGTGCATTTCAACCATTGGATAAGAAACTGCAACCCATGGGAATCTAAGCCATCAAAATCACCCAAGGATCGCACCCAACCTCTGCCACACCAACCCTTAACAAGGATGAATTTTTTGATGTCTTCTTCCAACTACGTCACCCCTAAGGGTATTGAACTTGGGTTGCTTTGCAAAAGAAACCCACACCTTAGCTGAGTGAGCTAGTGAAAATTGACTACACATAAATTACTTAATAAAGATCTCATCTATATTTTTAAGTATATAAAAACACATACATATATATCTATGAGTAATAAATACTTCCTAATAAATAACTACACACGCATGCACACACACATATATAAGGTGATAGATATTTCATCCACTACATACTTTTAAGTGTGTATAATCAATATATCTAAATTAGTTTTATTTATGATAAATGGCTTTAGGCATAGTTTTTTAAATGAAAAAGTTAAATACATGAGGTTTGTTATTGCACCGAGAGGCGCTCTACAGCCCAGTATGGGGGAGATCTTATAACGTGATGTAATGTTACTACCAGCATAGATCCAAATCCTAGGCTCTATCAAGCGCCGAGAGGGATCAAATATCTTCTTAGGTATCCATTGATTTGATTCAAACCAAAAGACACATATTTTTATTTAAGGTCCACATATAATATTTTTATTATTAATATTTAATATTATTTATGGTCGACATATATCATTTTTTATTTTCTTAGGAACGAACATTACAACATTTCACCATACATGGTTTTAAAACCACATGCAAGGCCCTCCTACAACCATGGGTTGTTTAGGAGGCCTTGCACATGGTCTTAAAACCATTTGCAAGGCCCTCCTAAACCATGTAAAATAAAACCATGAGTTGTTTAGGAGGCCTTGCACATGGTTTTAAAACCATGTGCAAGGCCCTCCTAAGCCATGTACAATAAAACCATGGGTTGTTTAGAAGGCCTTGCACATGGTTCTAAAACCATGCACATACCATGTGCACATGGTTTTAAAACCATGTGCACATAGGTTTAAAACCATGCACATGGTTTTAAAACCATGTGGAAGGCCAACATTTTTTTTAGGATGATTCAAATTTTTATTTTTTATTATTTTTTTAGGTAGGAACATTACAACATATCCCCCATATTGTGTTTTTTTCGTGACTCACATTTTTTTTACGGATAATTAAATTTTTACTTTTTTATTGCTTTGTTAGGTAGGAAGATTACAACATCTCCCCCATATTATGTTGTTTTTTTGGCTGACATTTATTTTGGTCTATAATTAAAAAAAATATTTTTTATTAATAAAAATAACGTTACGTAACGTTACATAACGTTATGTAACGTTACGTAACGTTACAGGATATCCCCCATACTGGGCTGTAGAGCGCCTCTCGGCGCAAACATGTCGGCAAAAAATAAGAATGATAGTGAATATTATGGGAGAGATTTTGTAACACAAAATAAAAAATAATATCAATTTCATAATGTTATTTTTATTAATAAAAACTAAATTTTCTAATAGGCCAAAATAAATGTACTAAAACCAGCATAGATCCAAATCCTAGGCTCTATCAAGAGCCGAGAGGGATCAAATCTCCAGTGGTGCAAACCTCCTTGAGTGCAATACTTGAGAAGAGGTTTGCACTTCGGGAGAGCTGATCAAAGTCCCCAACCTCCGTTGCCCTCTAACTCAGTGACCAGCTATTTCAAAACCATGGCGTTTGATGAAGGCTATTCAAATTTGTGGGGCGCGGGGCATCAAAACTTCTCACAAGATGGAAAAGCTGTGACGCTCAAGATTGACAGATATTCTGGTGATTTGCTGTGATGCTATTCCTTCAATATGCTCTCCAATATTATCACTAGATTCTAATGAATGGTAATATTAGGGTTTGTAATTATTAGGGTTTGTGATTATTAGGTTTTCTACGTAACCTGTCAGAAAACTCGTCTTGTTTTGTGTCGCAGGCGGTGGATTCAAATCGAAGCAGGCTTACATGTATGGCTTCTTCAATGCAGCGCTCAAGCTGCAAGCTGGTTACACCGCGGGGCTTACATGTATGGTTGTTGCGGTTTGCTGTAGTAGTGGTTGTTGATGTTGCTGGATCAAGATAGCTAGGATTTGGATGTTCTGGCTATTTATATAGTTGTTGTTTTTTTTTTATGCGATTTGGATCTTCCATTTGCAGTAATGAACTATTAGATTTTAGAATTATAATCTCTAATTCTAAGAATACAGCAAATCACCAGAATATCTGTATTTGGATACAGTAATGAACTATTAGATTTTATAATTATAATCTCTAATTCTAAGATACAACAAATCACCAGAATATCTGTCAATCTTGAGCGTCACAGCTTTTCCATCTTGTGAGACGTTTTGATGCCCGGCGCCCCACAAATTTGAATAGCCTTCATCAAATGCCATGGTTTTGAAATAGCTGGTCACTGAGTTAGAGGGCAATGGAGGTTGGGGACTTTGATCAGCTGAGGCTGGTTACCATATTATTTGTACAATTTTATAAGGAAACAGACTTTCATAAAAAAACAACAACTATATAATCCTCACACACCTGAAATAATCCTCAGCATCATTGGACGTGAAGGTAGAACCGGGAGGAAAAGTGAGATATATTTTGCGATTTTTGGGATCTAATGACTGGTTTGGTCGGCCTCTCCCATTTCTTAAATATCTTGTGGAAGTTATTGATTCGGTGTGCTTCAGCATAATTACATGCTGCCCTTCAGGTCTGCAAAAACGTTAAAAGAAGAAATGTTTAAATCAAACCAAATATTAATAGTATCATTACCAATATATAATGAACTATTAGATTTTAGAATTATAATCTCTAATTCTAAGATACAGTAATCGATTAAGGAAGTTGTTACCGATATATGAGAAGAACATTTCTGCATTTGGAGAGCAATGCTGTCAACTTCTTATGGGACCTGTTAAATGGTCTATGGAATCTTTCTTCGTACATGGAAGGCAACATGGAGATACGTAGAGGTTTCCTTCTACCTTTGAGCAGCTCTTGCATTTCTTTTTCAAAGATCTCTACTGATTTTCTAGAGTTTAACTTAACTTCCTGTCCATGGTAATTATTATATGAAAGAAGACATTGGATAGGATTATTATTATAGCTGTTCATGATAGGGAAATTAAGCATTCCTCCATTTGGGCATTTATTGTCGAATCTATGAGCCAAATTATAATGGACAAAACTAATCCTTGGAGGGACAGTGGGTAATGGAGCAGATGGGATAGGTATTACTGGATTAAATTTAAAATTTTGTTTTTCTATAGGAATTGGAGCCACATGAGGAGCAGGAATCTTATAATGAAATGGATCCCAACTGTTGGGTGCAGGCCCTGCGTTGTAAAATACACCAGCAAAATTGTTATTGTTATTTAAGCTTGGATAGATTGGGGGGATCAAATTTATTTGAGGAATGGGAGTTCTGGCTGGGACATGGGGATTGCATCTTACATGGTTGTGTCCTGGATGTTTTTCACAGGCCGCAAAAAGCAGACATGGAGATGGCAGTGAAGGATACTGTCGGGATTGATATAAACCTTTATTATGTGTTTGAAATGTTGGGCTTAAGGGAGATTCAGTCTCAAGAGGAGAAGCTGGACAATATTGTATTGGGTGTTTCTCTGCAGGAGTCATGGCCGAGTTACTATCTGCAGCAATTTCAGGGTTATCCAATGAACCAGAAGGCTTCATTGGAACCTGAGGTGATTCCAGAGCAAATGAGAGAACTTCTTTCAAGCGCGCGATATCATCCTCGGAGAAACTCCCAAAGTTGTCAGTCTCTTCAATATCAAGTTCTTTTGAAGAATCGGAGTCACTAAAATTGATGACATTATTAGCACCTGATATGCTTTTAGGGCTACTGCAACTGGAATCCACAACTGAACCCTTAACATGATCTATAAACGGGAAACTTGGATATTGTATGATCTCTTGGATATATCTCCAAGCACAAAGAGATTCACGCTTGAAATCAAAGTTGGCCGGAAGAACACCATGGCTGGCTAAGTAAAGTAACATTGTAACTTTACTTCTATTTTTTTTAATAGCCGACAGAACATTATGTAACGTTACGTAACGTGACAATGTTACATAATGCTACAACGTTACGTAACGTTACAAGATCTACCCCATACTGGGCTGTAGAGAGCCTCTCGGCTCAACAATCTAATATGGGGGAGATGTTGTAATTTTCCTACCTAACAAAACAATAAAAAAGTAAAAATTTAATTATTCGTAAAAAAATATGTGGGTCAAGAAAAAAACACAAAATTGAATTATTCGCGAAAAAATGTTGGCCTTGCACATGGTTTTAAAACCATGTGCAAGGCCTCCTAAACAACCCATGGTTTTATTGTACATGGTTTAGGAGGGCCTTGCAAATGGTTTTAAGACCATAAGCAAGGCCTCCTAAACAACCCATGATTGTAGGAGGGCCTTGCATATGGTTTTAAAACCATGTGTGGAGAAATGATGCAATGTTCGTTCCTAACAAAATAAAAAATATTATATGTCAGCCATAAATAATATTAAATATTAATAATAATAAAATTACATGTGGACCTTAAATAAAAAGATGTGTCTTTTTGTTTGAATCAAATCAATGGATACCTAAGAAGAGGTTTGCACCTCGAAAGATTTGATCCATCTCGACGCTTGATAGAGCCTAGGATTTGGATCTATGCTGGTTGTAGTGAGAGAAGCGAGGTGCTTTACAACTTAGTATGGGGGATATGTTGGAGATGTTGTCACGTAACATAATGTTACATTACCAAAAAGAAAAAGTAATTAAAAAATGATTGTAGGCTCATAAATTAAAACAATATGAAAACTAATTAAAAAAATCCATGTGAGCTTATAAAACAAAAAATAAAAATTTAAACCCAAATCTATCAAGCAAGATAGGTATCAAATTTCTTAAGATTAAGATAAAAAAAAATTACACCTCAAGAAATTATATCCTTCTTGATGCTTGATAGATCCAGGCTTAAGATATTAGAATTAGTGGAATATCATATATTTAGTCTTATAATTTTTTTAAATTTTTTTTTTATGCTCTATTTTAAGAATTTGGTGTTATAAATAGATTTAATTTTCTTCACTCCATATTAAGGATTTATCATTATATGAATAATTTTAATTTTCTTCTTTCCATGTTGGTTTTACTTTCAAAGACAAACTTTCTTATTTAACATCTCATTCATTATAAGTGGGTTCTTAGTTTTTTTACCACCTATTTTTCACTATCATAAAATATTAAACTTGATTTAGGATTATATTTTTATGTATGTGTATTTGTATTTGTTGAAATTGTTTATTTAATTTTTTCCTTGAAAAAAGACACATTTCATTATGTTATACTAAAACACATTGTATAGAGGCTAGAAAGTAGCCATATCTATTCTTTGTCATCTCAGTTATAGGTTTTTTGCATTATAGATATAATCTGTTGCACATATACATAAAAGAAAACATCCCCTAGACGAGTCCATGATCCTTTTGATTGATCAAATATAGTTTAGTTCTAACTCATAAGGCGATTACACGTACATAAAGTTCTGGCTCTGTAGTGTATTCAAGTATAACCACTGAAATTATTTTCCAAAAAACAAAAAATAAACCAGTTTAGTGGATGTTATAACACCCTAGATCTCAATATGGAATTGGTCCTGGGTCATATTAAAAAACATTTTCATCGATTATCTCCCATCAAAGCCAAATGTCTTCCACTTGCCTCAAGCTGATTTTAGATAGTTGATCAACCACTTGATTCTTTTCTTGGTAGATATGTTAATAACATGTATGATGGAATTGCTTAGCTATCCCAATCAGTTCCTCGAAATTGCAATAAGGTGTATATTGTTTGGTTGTTTGTTCTTTTTCATTCATTCAATGACCAGAAGGGAGTCTCCAAAAATATGTATTTCCTAGACTTTTGCAAAGAAGAAGGGCATACCTTACCTATCAATTTAGACCGATCGTTGGTGGATCGATCCAAGCCCCCAACAAATTTGTGAATATGATTATCATTAATGTAGATAATACCCTTAGCCCCACCCTTTGATGGATTGCTTTGTGAGGCACCATCAAAGGAGGCCCAACATTTGGATCGATCAATGGTCAACTCCTTGATGATGTGTTGCTTTGTAGGGAGCTTATATTTGGGGAAAATATTGAGGATAGCTAGAGATTTATTCCCATAAAATTCCAAGGGAATATGAACATCCTGAAATATAGCCCTGTTCTATGCTAACCATACATGCCAGATGACAATCACTGGTAGAGCTAGAAAATATCTGAAAAATGCATTTTGAATCCAGATCGAGAAGGTGTCATGTAGATGCAAACCTTGCCATTGAAAATTCAAACCTCCCATTATGGAAATATGATTCCATATGCTATTAATATAAGGGAATTTTATGAAAATGTGATCAATGGTTTCACAATGAGCCTTACTTAATGGACACCAACTTGTTCCGATCCAATATCTATGTGTCATGATCTCCCAAACTGGGATAGCTCTGTGAAGAGATATCCAAAGAAAGAGATTCATTTTAAAAGGGCACTTTAATCTCCATATGATGTTATTCCACCATGGAGGCCCAGGATGTTCCTCCTCTTTCTGGATTGAATGACATCCTAGTTGGGGGTGTAAATACCTCCATTGGATTTTTTACCCTAGATTATTTGATCATCCAAGTTAGAAAGATAATTGTGAGAATCCTTTAAAGCATTGAATTATGAATCCCACTTCTTCCAATCCTCAATCCTTAGTCTAAGATCCCTAACATTCTTCCAAGTCTGTCTATAATTTGCAAGGTCCATAACCATACCAATATGACCCATATGTAGAATGTTCATGTTCTGAAGATGAATCCAAATGTGCTAGGGAAGAATATAAGTCTCCTATAGAGCAACCCAAGGATCTTGACCGATACAAACATGATTTCCATTACCTACTTTCCATTTAATTCCATCACCTATAACATTGAATGCTTTTAAATGAGCATGAAAAAAAGAAGAATCTGCAGCTGATTTCTTATCTGGTCTTCTAATCCACTCCTCGATTGTAAGGGGTCTATGTATTTATGAGTCATAACTTTAGCCCAAATTCCCTTCCTTTTAATAATCCGCCAAACACCTTTTGCAAAATAGTGAGGTTTTTTTAAACCCCATCCTCCTAGACCTATAAAAAGGGAAAATTTTCCCCTAACAATCCAAGCGAATGATGTATCTTCAAAGTTAATTTTCCAAATGAATAGATAGCTCATATTCCAGATCAGTTCTATGGTACCATATGGGACAAAATCCATTGATTTCTAGTAAACCAGAAGATCCTCCAAAAAATATTCAATAAGAACATATCTTCCCCCATGGGGAAGCCACTTATTGCACCACAATTTAAGCTTGTTCTCAATTTTTCCTATAATCTAAGACCAGCCCCTCTTGGAGCAGTCATTTGGTTTCAAGACTAAACCTGGGTAGCTAAGGCCTTCATGAATGTTAACTTCAAAAAAATTTAAGATAGATTGAATCATTTCAAGAGCTTCTTCTGGCAAGTTCATTACTAAGTAGGAGAATTTTATGTCATTAAGCTACATACCCAAGGCTTCAAAAATATTATTGATTAATGTTTTTAATATCTGTAAGTCCCTTATGGATCCATCTGAAAATAAGAGGACACCATCTATAAATAGCAAGTGAGAGATGTAGATGGTCTCAACCACATTGATCCCATGAATCGATCCACTGATCCAAGCACAAGAAATAAATGTGCTTAATCATTCCACAACCAAAATAAATAATAAAGTGGTTAAGGGAAACCCCTCTTAGAGACAAATCCCCGATCTGGATAAGTATGATGCGGATCCATCGATCTGAGGAATAAATCCAATTGACAAAGGGTAGATCAAAGCAAACACGGAGAAGGAGCAATATGAGGAATAACCAACTAACTTGGTCATAAGCCTTTGTTAGGTCCACCTTGAGAATTGCAGGTGGAATTCTTTTAACTTTAGCCGAGTGAAGCACCTCTTGAGAAATTCCAATATCATTGTGAATCTATCAACCTTTTAAGAAATCAAATTGATCATGTGTAATGGAAGAAGAGTGAATAAGATTAATGTGACTGGTTATAATCCTGGAAATCAATTTATAAACATAGTTGCATAAAGAGATATGCTGGTATTAATCCCATTTGTTTGCGTTATAAATCTTTGGGATTAATGTTATGGAGTTAACATTAAACACATCAAGAATTTTCCCTTCCGACATGGACTCCTCCATGACAACAAGAAGATCAAGTTAAAAAATATCCATAAAACTACAAAAAATTCAACCGACCACCCATCAGATCCAAGATTCTTATCCTTTTGCATATCAGTGACAGTTGCTCTTAATTATTCAATGTTTATATACTCCATTAAATATTGATTATGTTACTCATTAACCATAGTCTGATAAACATTCATAATCCTAATCATTTGATCCATAGAGATCCTCCCGTCTTCTTGATACTAGTTTTTAAGACGTCTGACACCATCTTTGGCCAGGTCCTGAAAATCATGAACATTATTTCCATCCTTGTATTCAACTTTCCATATAGAGTTAATATTTTTTCTATGTTTAGAAAAATTATGAAAATATTTAGTATTATCATCTCCTTTTTGGATCCATGTAGCTTTGCTTTTCAGGTGTCAGGTAGCCTCATTTTCATCAAGTATTTTGGTACATACAAGCTCTACCTCAACAATTTGTCGTCTCTGATAAACTATAGTAAATCCCAATTTATATTGGTCATGAAAGGAATCCAACAAATCTTCAATTCTTTACATCTCCCGTTCCATGCCTTTTTTCCTTTCAACGACCCAAGTAATAGTCTTGTCTTTGATTCTTTGGAGGTTATGTAGAAAATGAAGACTTGTCAAACCGTGTCTAGCTGAATCAAAGATAATCCAATTATTCCTCACCAGGGTCTTATACCCCTAGTTTTCAAGACATTAAGCATTGAATTTAAATGGCCTTATAAGATGGAGTCTCTAGCTCCAAATAAATGGGGAAATTGTTATAAAAACATGATCACAGAGCAATAAGAATAAACAAGATGAAAATATTAAAACATAAACACATTACAAGAGAGACACCAATATAACGTAGTTCACCCAAGATGGGCTACGTCTAGACAAAAATTGTCAGTCCTTTTATTATTATATCGTTTATCAAAATTAAGGGATACAACCTGGAACAGACCCACTTCACTTCCTCTTCACTCTCTCATAGTCTCTCTCACACAATCATATATATCATTTTTACAATGCTACAATACAATACACATCCATATTACAATGCTTTCATTTTATAGGGGAATTACCATGGGAAGATACCACAGTTCACCCAATACCATGGGCCCATAAAATCTTGGAAAAAAAACATCCCAAAAGTTTCTTTCGGGGGCTTCACCCCTGAACCCCCGTTCACTCTCACACCCCCCTGCTGGGATGAGTGTACAAGAAAATTGGGTATAAGCACTGAACAATAGCATATCTTAATCAAGAAGACCATTCTCCACAACCAACATAAATGATCCAAGTTTCCACCTTTCCCTACCCACTTCTCGATAAGCGCTCATGACTGAAGCATGCCATAATAGATTAAGAATCTATCTTATCTTTTTTCACTTCATTCAATACCAATCCTCAAGTTTCTCCAATTAGGTTTGATAGTAGAAGGAATAATTTCATACAAAGAGTTTTCCTCAAGCCTGCGAATGAAATAATCTATCAATTGATATTTTTCGATGCTTGGCCCTCAAATCTCTCCCCATCTCTCCCTCACCAAGAGAAAAATTTAAGTCCTCAACCAAGATAACTTTGTCCTCATTTAGAAAACCAACTCTAAAGATATTTTACAAGAAAACAACCCTATGCTGATAGGGGCCATATATATTGATGACAAGATAGTAAATCCTGTATTCATGAGAAAATAGAATAGTGCCAAGGTCATATGGGATATCCCATATGTTAATATAAAGCATTTCACTAGTTTTCTAACCAGTTATGAGGCCACCAGATATTCTAGAAGCATATACACAGATAAAATCCCAGCATGGCAGAAGTTTATTAAGGTCCAAAATTATCTCATCACCACAAGCCATAGATTCCCGAATTAAAATAACCGATAAGTTTTGCAAAGTAATAAGCCTCTTCATAACAAGATTTTTGGAGGGAATCCCCAACCCTCTAGAATTGAAGGACATAAAAATCACTAGGTAACCCAAGAACATGGATGAATTTATATAAGATTCCCTTCAATGACCAACTCTAACATCTTGAAGAGCCTGATATCTTGCAAATGCTAAATGAAATCTTCTACCCCGAAGTCTTCTATGTAAATCAGGAGGGTCAGAAGAAATGATCATCTTCCTCCTATTGAGAGTCTTAACACATGGTCCTGACTAGGGGAGAATATCATATCCGTGTACCCTAGGGCTTACAAAAGCTATGGAGAATAAAAATATTCAAAATAGTTTGGTGCTCCCCTTTCCAATTAGAGAGAGGAACCAACCCATGAACTAGAGGATATTCCTACTAGAGACTAGAGGTAAAAATTTTTTTATCAGGGTTGGCCAAATTAGACTTGTAGGGATGTAAGGGATTCAACAAAAAAGGTCAAGGGGGGAAAACTTTTAGTTTAATGGGAGTCCTCAATAGAAGAACTATAAGAGGAATCCATAGCTAGGGGTTCCAATAACTCCAAAAGATTTGAGTCGGGAAGGTCTAAAAACCTGGGAAAGTGAGGAGGGTTTTATGGGTATGACTTTACAAAGTATAAAGGATCGATAACTTGAGAGGCGTCTCCACCCTTGTCCACAAAAATCAACTTCCTATTGTCAAAGTGAAACATGGGGCCTAATAAGGAAAGCATAGAGGGTCCAGGTCAAAACCCTAAGTCTGTAAATCCCCATAGATATGAAGAGAAGGAATGGAAGCTTGGGTTAGGATTTCTTCTGAAGCTTGTGGAATCCATAGGAAATGATCCATGCTTCATAGATATAGGAAATGAACATAAGCAAGGAAAAAAATATGGGTTATGAATATTACTTAAATATAAATAAAATCCACCACGATAAAAAAAAATCAGGTGATGAGAGTCCTTGACTATAGCTGATGATAAAGAGTCTACAGGATGGAGAACCAAAGCATTCATCACTAGACGGTATACAGAGGTTATATAGGGCACCTTATTGAAATCATTTTGTCTCGATTCAGGTGATACCATGTTCCTTTTCTTAGCCCATAAATTCCAGCGAAAAGGATTTGGACAACCCTCAACTAGATGGTCCAGCGAGTGATAAAGACTACACCTGAAAGGAATTCTGGAGTAGTCAATCACCTGGATAAATGAGTGATTACCCACATAAATAATAATTTCTTCCAATAAACCCATGTATACCCATTTTCTAGGAAACTCATATCAGCGGATACAAATTGTCCCAACTGATCTCCAATCCTTCAAAATATGTCCTAAGACCATAACTCCGGGGACAAACCAAGTAGTTTGACCCAAATACATTGGGATAATAACCCGGTTCTTTTAGCATCAAAGAATGTTTTCCATCTAAGTAGTTTCATAGGGGTGGATTCCCAAAACCAAGTACCAGTAAGAAGTGTGTTAGAGTCCTCATGGCTTTCAAGTATAACCCATAGCCATCCCTGTGCTAAAGAGTAACATATGGGCTCATAACCAAGAATATTCCACCAAAACTCTCGATTCCAATTCTTGAAGGAGGGAAGACTCATATTTTAGCATCTTTTACATTAATTTTATTATGTAATATAACAAAATTATATATTTTAGCATCTTTTACATTAGTTTAGATAATTTTGATACTAAGAATTTCATATGACAAAAATATCTCAAATTTTACCTCCTAACATTATGTCCAAAATTCTAGTCCAATATGATTCCATCGGTTCATTACAATAGGGCATTAATAGGAAAAGCCATCCAGGTGAAGTCCAATAGTGCAATCTAGGCCTTATTAGGTTATTTAGATTTGAACCATAATACTTAAAGTCCTTCGTGAAAAGGTTGATGATAATATTCAAAAACATTTCCATCCCTCTTATCCTCAATGTGACACTATTCCATTTGAACCTAAAGACCTCCCTTTGGAATTCTATATGTAAGAGCATTTCTTTCTATAGAGATATGTTCCAATGAGGTATTGGTGATATGAGAGAGCATATCTTCCATACTTCCTCCATAAAAGTAAGTAACATAATATTTTGACAAATTTGTTCCTTTTTTATCCACCTAATCACATTCAAAGAGTCCCCATATACTTGCTGATCATCTAGTCCTTTCTCCACTGGTAGTAATAAAAGGATTTTTAGAGACATTAACTTAGCATAATGATTTGTATCGAGACCAAGACTAGCTTTGAATTGGAAAATGTGCATTACAAACACAATAGGTAAGTTGTAGTTGACTATGGATGGGACAAATGTATGAGGATCCATGATGGTCGATAGATCCATGATGCAATTGAAAATGCCTATGAAGTTTTGCACACAATCAAGATAAAATGCTTACCTATTGTTATAATTTAAGTTGACGTTTCTAATGCATATGATCAGGTCAACTGGACTTATCTTAGACTTGTTCTACTACAAGTTGGTTTTGATATACCTATTGTAACTTGGATCCTATCATGTGTACAATCTGTGTCTTTTGTAGTATTGGTTAATGGTTATGCTTCCAACTTATTTAGTCCCGGGAGAGGATTGAGGCAAGGGTGTCCTCTTGCCCCACTTTTATTTTTATTAATAGTGGAAGGTTTGAGTAGAGCTATTCTCCATGAAAGGTCCAATGGGTCTCTTGAGGGGATCATGATAGGGGAACTTTCATTATTTCTCACCTTCTTTTTGTTGATGACATCCTACTTTTTTGTGATGATATAGAAGGGATATTGTTAAGTTAAACTCTATTTATCTCTATTTGTTGAAGCTACGGGGATGTTATGTAATGTTAGAAAATAGATTGTGTACTTCATGAATATGGAACAAGAGGCGATTGATTGGATAGCCTCTCAATTTGACTTTGTTCCGGATAACATAAACTTGAGAAAATGCATTACCTTTGGCACAATAAGTGGTTATCCTGGGGAGGTAGATTAGTTATGATGAAATCTATCATGGAGGATCTACCTGTTTATTGGGTATATTCAGCCTTTGTTCCCACAGGTACCATGGAATGTGTCAGGAAGCTATGTTTTAATTTTTTATGGAGATGAAGTTTGAAGAGAAACCATACCCCAGGTATCCTAATAAGAGACAACTCCTCCAAAAGATTTAGGAGGGTGGGGTGTGAAGCATCATTCATGTTTTTCCAGAGCATTAGCAACCAAGTTGATTTGGAGAGTTATTAAAGGTCAAGGGCTATGGGTTAAAATTGTCCACCAAAAATATATTTATCCCTTCGTTATTGAAAAATGGTTCAGAACGAGAGATAAGTCCTTGTGGAATGTATCCATTATGTGGAAGGCATTTATAATGGTATTTGATGTTATAGGACATTGAATTACTTGGGAAGTAGGCAATCAGAGAAGAGAAAAGATTAATCAGGACCCATGGATTGGATGTGAATATTCTCATAGAATTCCATTGGAGATGATAGAATCACTAATGGAAAGGGGGATTTTCTTCCGATCAGATTGAGGACTTACACAATTCAACCCCCTTGAGACAAGAGTGGTATAAAACTAAGGAGCTGGTTTTTGTGGTAGAAGATAGGATTACGTGGGAGAGATACATCAAAGCTCTACATGATAGTCACATATTCCTAAGAGGATATTAACTTGCTTTGGTCTGAGAATATTATTGGTGGTAACTATTTACCTAGTTTGGCTTACAAGGTAATATAGGAAGATGAAGATTTACCTAAGCCTAGATGGTGGTCACTAGTGATCTGAAGTTTCAATGCACTCTAAAGAAAAAAATGTTTATGTGGTTGGACCTGTCTAGGGAGGTCCACATTTGGGATAATCCATTTAAAAAGTTTGGATGTGACTCGCACAAATGCCCTTTGTAAAGAAAACTCTGAAAACATTAATCATGTTTTTGTATTATGTCCTTATATACTTAGTATGTGGAATCATGTTTCATAGGTTAAAGTTATACAATTCATATGGAATGGTATTGTTCTCCAAGAAGCATTATAGGCCTGGTTAAATAATGTTGGTTTTTATAATTTATGGTCTCTATCAGTCCTCGTGATTTGGGGGGCATGGTTGGCCAATGAATAAGGTAATTTTCCATGATATTACTATTCCTCCACAGATATATGCAGCCAAAAGTTTGGCCATCCTACATAATTTTCCTTAGTCTTCAGGCCCTCCAAAACATAGAAGGATTAGTGAGGAGACTATCGACAAATCAAGTTGTTGGTCATATTTCGTTGGTGCCTTCTAAGGTAGACCAAGCATGGGAGGATCATGGGGCCTTCTTTTCTTATCCAACTCACATTGGTTCAAGTTTTCTGCAGGACTTGGGAGGAGCACTAACAATTGAGTTGAAATTATGGTCATCAAGTTAGTGATGTTATTGGTTCTATCAAAGGGGGGTATATAAGTTACAAGTTTTTGGGGACTCCATGTTAGAATAGATTAGTTAAAGATGTAAAATCCACCAAATGACATCACCTTGAAGCCATTATATGAAGAAATTGTAAGAATAATAGGCTTATTCCAAGATGTTACTTATCAATATATATCCAGGGAAAGGAACATGCCAACTAATCACCATTTAAAGATGGGGCTACACGTGGGAGAAGGCTCCTAAAATATGTGGGAAGGTGTTCATGACACTATATTTGAACATGACCCAACACCTCATTCTGGTTGATCCTATTATTGTTAGATTTTAAACATTAAGCTAGCATATCATTAGGATCTTTAATTGAGAGAACAACAAGCACACCAATCAAATACACGAGACAATAAACACAATTTTTTTCCTTGGGGAAACCATAAATGGAGAAAACCCTGCAACTTCCTCAAAGATAGAATCAAAACCAAAGTGAAACCCAAAAATAGTAAGACAATCTCCCGACAACAGTAAGCTCTTTCCTCTTACCCCGGTGTCTTTCTCTTCCTCAGCTATGCGCTACAACTGAGTGTGTATAAGATGTGTAATAAATAGAGAGGTCACCTCTCTATTTATACTAATTCCCGACATGACTAAAACTCTACTAGGGCCCAACTCACTAGGAGAGTCTAATAAACCTAGTGCCTTGAAACTGCAGGGACTTTAACCCTTAGACAATAGGAGGGTTACCCACAATGACTTGACATGACTTATTTACATTATAGATCCTCCCGATAGGAACATCGGGCATGACATGAAACAAGAACATCCCAGAATAAACATTGGGTTATAATAGATAAGAAATACAAGTGAATACATTCCTAAGTTACAATTACATCAACACTCCCTCTTAACTAGGAAGGTATTCTCTCGACACAATTTTCATCACTGGTCTTCTTCTCTGGATCTTCTCGTCATCTGCATCTTCAAGTCATCTTTGTCTTCAAGTCTTCATCGTCTTCAAGTCGTCTTCATCTCTGGATCTGGATCATCACTGGATCTGGACCATCACTGGATCTGGATCATCTCTGCTGGATCATCAATACTGAATCTTCACAGGTGATATCTCATGATTCTTCTCGTCACAGGAAGTTCTACAGAGCCAGCCCTTTTTCATGCTGGATGTAGGCCTAGCCACCATGTAGGTCTTCTTCAATGCTTATATCTAACACTTAAGTTAGAATGGCCTGCCCAACACTTACATCTGATCATGTAGGAACTAATCCTATAATCATATCAGAAAGGCAACGCCCAACACTCACATCTGACCATGTGGTAACATAGCCGACAACCCTATCAGAAAGGCCCAGCACTTACATCTGATCAACCAATGATCAAAGAAAGGCCCAACACTTACACTTGGCCATGCGAGGAACCAATCCTCCATGCCAAAAGGATCCTACACTTACATCTGATCAACCAATGATCGAAGAAAGGCACTGCACTTACATCTGATCAACCAATGATCAAAGAAAGGCACAACACTTATATCTGATCAACCAATGATCGAAGAAAGGCTCAGCACTTATATCTGATCAACCAATGATCGAAGAAAGGCTCTACACTTACATTCGACACATACGACAAACCAATCCAACAAGTATGTTTGAAAAGGTGTGCACTCACATCTGATCCTGTAAGAACCAATCCTACAGTCATATTAGAATGGCCCCCAGTCCTAGACTGAGCTACCTTGTAACTGACCAGGTGCGTCCATTCTCCAAGAGAATGGTAGTTGCCCTTACATCTGTCCTACTCGACAGAATGGCCAACACCCATATCTGACATGGAAGGAACCAATCCTCTCACCATGACAGAATGGCTCGGCCCTTATATCTGACCTACTCGTCAGAATGGCTATGGATCTCAGCACTCATATCTAACATGGAAGGAACCAATCTTCTCACCATGACAGAATGGTTCAGCCCTTACATATGACCATGGAAGGAACCAATCCTCTCACCATGTCAGAATGGCTATGGGTCTCATCACATTCCCTTGGAGGAAACCTCAATATGGAGAACACTAAGCTTCTCCTTGAAGTACTTGAACTTCACCCTAGCCAATGGCTTCATCAATACATCAGCTATCTGTTCCTCCATCGCAACATACTGGAGCTTCACTGCTCCCTTCTGCACCATATCCATGATATAGTGATACTTGATCTCGATATGCTTCGACTTGTCATGGAACACTGGATTCTCTGACAACTTCACGCAACTCTGGTTGTCACAATGTATACAAGTAGCATCCATCTGGAGATCAAATAAATCAGACAGTAGCTTCCGAAGCCATACTACCTCATAACTAGCTAAACAAGCTGTGACATACTCTGCTTTAGCTGTACTTAGTGCCACACAGGATTGCTTCTCGCTAAACCAAGATATCACACCTGATCCCATACTAAAGCAACAACCTGAAGTGCTTTTCCTATCGATGGCACTGCCTTCCCAATCTGAATCAACATAACCCTCCAGGTTAATCTTCTCATTCACCTCGTACTTGAGCCCATAATCAATTGTACCCCTCAGGTACCTCAGAATGTGCTTTGCAGCAATCAAGTGAACATGTCTTGGATCTGTCAAGAAATGGCTCAAGGTGTTCACAGCAAAGAAAATGTTTGGTCTTGTGTTCGTTAGATACATCAAGGACCCAATCATCTGACGATACATCATGGCATCAACCATCTCTGATGAAGCATCACTCAATAGCTTTAGGTTCGATGCCATAGGTGTGGCCATAGCCTTGCATTCCATCATCCCAAACCTCTTCAGGATCTCTACTGCATACTTCCCTTGTTTGAGGGAGATTCCATCTGCATTCTGCCACACCTCCATACCTAGAAAATAATGCATCATACCCAAGTCCTTCATTTCAAACTCGGTAGCAAGCTTTCTCTTTGTATCAGCAGTCAACCCATCCATACCTGTTACAAACACATCATCTACATATAGTAGAAGCATCACTGGGTTGCCATCTTCAACCTTGTAGTAAAGGTTGGAATCTGCTTTACTCTTGGTAAAGCCCAAACTGGATAGAAAGCTGTCAATTCTGCCATACCATGTCCCGGGACTCCCTGTCATGTGTCTCAAAACTAAGTGGCTGTTCCACATACATTTCCTCTTCCACTACACCATTCAAGAAAGCAATTTTGACATCCATTTGGTGTATCTTCCATTTCATTACTGTAGCCAAAGCAAGTACTGTTCTGATGGAAGTGTATCTGGCCACAGGAGCAAAGGTTTCTTCATAATCTATTCCTTCCTTCTGTGAGAAGCCACGAGCCACAAATCTTGTCTTATATTTTTCAATGCTACTATCTGCAGCATGCTTTAACTTGTAGATCCATTTGGAAGTTACAATTGACTTCCCTTCTGTTCTTGGGACAACATCCCAAACATCATTCTTCATGATCGATTGATACTCTTCGATCATAGCATCCTTCCATTCTTTCCGTTCTGCCACTTCTTCATAGTTGGAAGGTTCTTTATTGATAACATCACATAGTAAAGCTACATATTTGGAACAAGATCTAGTTCTCTTTCTTTCTCTGTGATTATCTTCTGGAGCCCCATATATTTCTGCACCTTGGATAATTTCTCATACCCAAGTAGGTTTCCTCTTGTGAGGATTATTCTCCTGAGGTGGATCTACAGGTCTTTGTGGTTCTTCAAATTCTTGATCTTCTTCTTGAATTTCTTCATTCATGTTTGTATCATGAATTCTGGGTGCTTCTGCCTCTTCAGTATCTTCAACAGGTCTCTTCCTGGATTTGTTGTAAGCTGTGTCTTCATCAAATGTTACATACCTGCTGATGTCGATCTTCATGTATCCTAGGAAGTATATTCTGTAAACCTTCGAGCTTTCAGAGTATCCCACAAATATACCCTTCTTTCCTGAAGGATCTAGTTTTTTTTTTTTTTTTGGTATGTGTATGTACACTGGACAACCGAATATTCTGAGATGGCTGACTTCTGGTTTCTTGCTGGAGAATACTTCTTCATGAGTCTTGTTCTTGAGTACTCTGTGTGGAGTACGTTTCTGTACATACACCACTGTTTTGGCTGCTTCTGCCCATATATGCATAGGAAGATCTTGATCATGAAGCATTTCTCTTGCAGCTTCCATGATGGTTCTATTCTTCCTTTCTGCAACCCCATTCTGTTGTGGATTGTAAGGAGTGAACAACTCCCTCTTAATTCCTGATTCTTTGCATACGTCTTTGAATTCATTTGATGTGAATTTTCTGCCATTATTTGATTGAAAGGTCTTGATCTTCTTTTCTATGTGATTCTCGATCAAGGCTTTGAATTCCTTGAACTTGCTGAAAACTTCATCTTTGTTCTTCATGAAGTAAATCCATGTTTTCCTAGAAAAGTCATCAATGAAAGAAACATAGTATACATACCTGCTTAGTGAGCTTGATGACATTGGTCCGCATACATTGGAGTGGATGATTTCCAAGATTCCCTTTGCCTTTCTCTCGCTACTTGGAAATGTCTTCTTTGTATTTTTTCCTTTCGCACATCCTTTGCAGACCCCTTCATGTTTTGTTTGAATTTATGGAAGACCTTCAACAAATTTTCTTGCAAGTGGTAGTGCTCTGTAATGCACATGTGCAAGCCTTCTGTGCCAAAGTTCATTTGGCTCTACTGTGTCATGGACCGTAGCTTGTTCTGGATGGCCCTTCAGCTTGTATAAGCCTCCTTCTTGTTCTCCAATCACTATTACATCATCAATAGTATTTCCTCTTGGCCACATGATGACTTGGCCATCTACAAATGCAACCCTCATACCTTTTGCATCCAATGCTGATATGGATAGAATATTCTTATTCAATCCTGGTACAAACAAGACATCTTTCATTTTTATAGATTTTCTAGAGTCTATCTAGTAGGAGGATTCACCACTACCTTTTATGGCATATTGGTAGTCATCCCCAAGCTTCACCTTATGGGGTGAATTATGTTCGGATAGTTTCTCAAAGGATTCCTTGAAACCTGTAATGTGCTTGGAAGCCCCACTGTCAATAAGCCAATCTTTGCTTCCATGAGTGATAGTTCTCGTGAGAGCAGAAATCAGAACATATTCATCTTCACTTTCTTGTTTTACTCTCTTCCTGGGAGGATCATCATCCTCAGCAGTGTGAGCACGATGTATTCTTTTGGAGTTCTTATTCTTCTTGGATCCATTCTTATTCTTGGGATAGTTTTTAGAAAAGTGTCCTATTTCATCGCATGTATAACATCTAAGTCTGGATGGATCCCTTCTCATAAAGTTATTTTTCTGATGAGAATGCTTACCTTGGTGATGAAATTTTTCCCTTCTTCCTTTCTTGGAGTGTACTGTGAGAGCTTGATCTTCACTTCCCATATTTTCTTCTCGAGCAGCTATTCGAGCTTCTTCTTGAGAGCATTCTTCCCATAGTCCATTGAATTTGACCAACTTCTTTCTAGCACAGATTCCTTGGATGAAAGAATCCCATGACCTAGGGAGGCCATTCAATGTTGTCATCACAATTTTTGCATTCTCTACTTCTTTATATACAACTTCTAGTTGTTCTTTGATCTAGGAGACCCTTGTGAAGTATGACTGGATGGTCTCCTCATTCTGGATCTTGACATTCTTCTACTGGTTCCTTAGAGTCACCTTCCGATTGATGTTCTTCCCTTCAAACAATTTGGTTAGGGCATCAAACATGGCTTTAGGTGTCTTGAGGGAGGACACCTATGGAATGAGGTGATCCTTGATAGGATCAGCAATGATCCTCTTTACCATAACCAAATTCTTCTTATGTAAGGCCTTGGCCTCATCTCCCTTTGGAACTGGAACCTCCTCCTGGATATAGGAGTCCAACTCATTTTCTTCCAGGACTAGGGAGATCCTATACTTCCAGGCTCAAAAGTTATCAGCTCCCTCAAGCTTTTCATCAAGCTTGGTATGATGAGACATCTTAATTGAGAACCTCAAATGGAAATACAAAAGATTTATATCTTACCAGGTCAAGATGTCGGATCTGGATTTGAAGCTGAAATCCCGTAGTACTCGTTTAGGAGCAGATTAGGGTTTTGATTTTCCGAAGTTCTGTCCAACCAAATTCTTTGAATTTGATCCCTAACTTCAATTTTGGGGAGAAGATCAATCCAGGCCTGGGCTCACTGAAAAATTCCACTTCTGTGAAAAGCCCTAATTTCCGGCAGTAGTGTCGGGTCCAAAATTGAAAAACCTCAGAATTGGATTTTGCTTCAATAGAAAGATGTGCCCTAGGGAGGAGAGTTATTCCACCCTACTTTTGCTGAAAATCTATGGAGAGAGATCCACAAAATAGGAAGCCCTAGTTCCCTCAGCTGCACAGTGTCTTCTTCTCAGGTTAGCTCTGATACCATGTTAGATTTTAAACATTAAGCTAGCATATAATTAGGATCTTTAATTGAGAGAACAATAAGCAAAACAATCAAATACAAGAGACAATGAACAAAATGTTTTTCCTTTGGGAAACCATAAATGGAGAAAACCACGTAACTTCCTCAGAGATAGAATCAACACCAAAGTGAAACCCAAAAATAGTAAGACAATCTCCCGACAGCAGTAAGCTCTTTCCTCTTGCCCCAATGTCTTTCTCTTCCTCAGCTATGCGCTACAACTGAGTGTGTATAAGATGTGTAATAAATAAAGAGGTCACCTCTCTATTTATACTAATTCCCGACATGAATAAAACCCTACTAGGGCCGACCTCACTAGGAGAGTCTAATAACCCTAGTGCCCTAGAACTGCGGGAACTTTAACCCTTAGACAATAGGAGGGTTACCCATAATGACTTGACATGGCTTGTTTACATTATAGATCCTCCCGATAGGAACATCAGGTCATGACATGACACAAGAACATCCCGGAATAAACATCGGGTTACAATAGATAAGAAATACAAGTGAATACATTTCGAAGTTACAATTACATCAACAATTATTGTTGATAGACTAGATAGGGATTGTTCTACCCATGGTTATTGCTTTTGTTCAACACTATTTTATATGCTAGTATCGATTTCATACTAGAAAATACATGAATGTGTAACATGTATATGAGTACTAGTTTTGGAGACTTATGATGACAAACTGAGATGATGATATATGTATGGTCTCTTTGGCCTTTGAACAATGTGGTTCAATTATGAATATAATAAATTACAACTTTTTTTCCATGGGAAAAAAATAACCACACCTATTAATAATGAATAGAAATGTTGCATAATCATGTTAAAAGAGTTTGTCACTAACGTACAAGGAGTCCGACACATCGGAAATCTTAGCTATATACAGTAAGTCAAGCATGCATTTTAAAAACATGCACATTTAAAGGAATTCAAATTCACATGCATATCTATGTGCTTTTTTCTTGAGATGAATTGTGCCAAAGAAAAGGTTTTACTACTGCAGAATTCATCTTCCTCATATGATATAATATGAGGTACTGTTACAATGTCTTATGGTGGGAGTTTTTTCATTGTAAAGGGCCATTTTATTTTATATCTAATATTTTATTTTTTTGGTAAAAAGGGATAAGAACTTTATTGAAAATCAAAGAGTAGCATTACAAAGAAACCAACCGACCAAAGTCCCAAGAACTAACAAAACATGAAAACCAGAAACCACTAGCACCCTAACTATCTCTATCCTTAGCAAGAATTCTCTCCAAATCCTGTCAAAGCATCAAAGGAAGAGCCTCCCACTCTTTAACTCTCCAACCATCTACATACTCAAAAGCACATTTCACCAAACAATCAACAACCCTATTCGATTCCTTCGAATATGAATATGATTTTTCAATATATACTCGATCATATTATATATATCTATATAATTTTGGTTTCAAATATTTCATATCATACCATATATATCTATACAATTTTGGTTTCAAATATTTCATCAAATTTATTTTTTATGCATTATTTTTTGAAATTGAAATAGTATTATAATAGTTATAATTAGTGGTGTAATAGTAAGACTTAAATTTTGAACATAATTTATTCAGCTAGATTAAATTCCCTTTACGTCACATTAATGGCTTATTGTACATTTACTCAATTCTCAATAATATATGTCTTATCTACAATATTTTTTCAACCAAACTTGTGTACTTTTCACTAAACCTTTTTTAAATGTTGTTGCCTAGGGTTTTTTATTTACTTATGTAAATTGTATCTCTCCTTTGATTTGCTAACACAAAGAGCAGTGCACGAGAAATTGTTGCTTGGTTTCTACTTCTTCATTTCAACATACTCAACACAATTCTTCATGATTTCTTAGGTTATTTCCATTTCCTTCTTTCACATCTCAACTTTTGTGAATTAGTTATTAGTTGCATTATCTCTTGTTTTTCATGTTATGGGATATTAAACTTCAATTAGTTTTGTACTTTGATCTTTTCATGTCTATTTTCCATTGTTTGTTTTTTTTTTTTTGTGTGTATTTTTTTTATTTCGCCTTCTTGTAGCATTCTCATATATGACATTTCATTTGTTTTTATTTATTTAGCATATTTATTCATTTATGTTCTTCTCAACCATTTTCAACAAAATTTGTAGTTATGAATCTAGATTTGGACAATGAAAAATTAAACACATGAAATTAAATTCGAGGTTGTGGGATTAACACAATGTACATCTCACATGAAAAAGAGTGAATATGGTTGTAAAATCATGCTATGATTTGAACATTTTCTAGTCACATTTTTTTATCATTTTTTCCTGAAGTTTAGTTAAAAATGCAGAAGAGTTGTTGGAATTCCATAAATCACTAGTTGAGATTACACAATTCAGATGTAATAAGGGCACTTGAGGGTGTTGAGTCCTTTTATGCATTCAAAAATGTAATTTTAGCAATGGAAATCTTTAGTTTTACTAAAGATTGTATAGTTGGATCAAATGATGATACTTGGAAAATATCCAAATCATTTAACATTTATACTACTCCATTATCTAATAATAATAAAATAATAAAATAATAATAATAATAATAATAATAACTCAAGATAAGTAAGCTAACATTGTGTACAAATAATTGTTGCATTGGTTCATACTTCCTCATTTCAACATACTCAACACAACTCCATGAATCCTTGGGTTATTCCCATTTTCTTCTTTCACATCTCAACTTGTGTGAATTGGTCCTTAATTGCATTATCTCTTGTTTATCATGTCATGGGATATTAAACTTCAATTAGTTTGTACTTTGATCTTCGCATGTCTATTGTCCTTGCCTTTGTAGTATTGCTTGTTTTTGTTTGTTGTATTTTCTATATTTCACCTTCTTGTAGCATTCTCATATATGACATTTCATTTGTTTTTATTTATTTAGCACACTTCTTTTTCTACATTCTTCTCAAACCATTTTCAACAAAATTTGTAATTAGGAATCTATATTTGTAGCATTCTCATATATGAAATTTCCTTTCTTTTTATTTATTTAGCACATTTCTTCTTCTACATTCTTCTCAACCATTTTCAACAAAATTTGTAATTAGCAATCTAGTTTTGGACAATGAAAAATTAAACACGTGACATTAAATTCAAGGTTGAGGTGATTAAAACAATGTACATCTCACATTAAAAAGAGTGAATATGGCCGTAAAATCATGCTATGGTTGGAACACTTTATAGTCATAATTTTGATCTTTTTTGACTGAAATCTAGTTAAAATTACGAAAGAGTTGTTGGAATTATATATATCAATAGTTGAGATTGCACAATTTAGGTGTATTAGGGTCAGTCAGGGTGTTGAAACCATTTATGCATTCAAAAATGCAATTTTAGCAGCGAAATTTTTCAATTTTACTAAAGATTGTATAGTCAAATCAAATTATGATAATTGGAAAAGATCCAAATCTTTAACATTTAGACGACTCCATTATCTAACAACAACAACAAAAACAACAACAACAACAATAATAATAAAGACAAATAGATAAGTAGGCTATCATTGTGTATATATTGCATAATCGAGTTGCCACTAATTTATTATTGGGAACATATTGATTGTAACTAACACACACATACATCAATGAAGGCTCAACAATTATGTTGTTGCATATATTGGGGCCCACTTATTTAAAAGTGGATACACAATGCATACTTCACCCAGCCCACCCCTGATAGGTGTTGAACCCTTAACCATAGACATCAAATCCCTTTGTCTTACAATCCACTCCCGCATATGCGTTTAAAAGCATTCAGAAAGCGGTCAATATTACCCGGGAAAAATAAAAATTAAATCTTATCTAAATATGAAATATGTATGGAAAGAGAGTTAAAAAGTGGACAAACCCAACCTTTCATGCGATTTTTTTTTTCATTTTTTTTTCACCAAGCAGAAATTATGCCTTGATCCACTCATTTTTTTGAAATTTCAGTGAGCCAAGTCTTCTTAAAATGGACTAATATCCTTTGGGAAAATTTTCATGTTCAAAGTTCCCATCAATATGTTGGAACTAACTTTAAACAAAACTCCCACTAGATATTGAGAAGTATTTTGATGCAAAAATGGTTAAGTTTGTCCATTTATCAACCTACTCTTATGTATTGTGCCTAATATTTAAAAAAAATGATTGTCTCCAAGAATTTTGACCTAGAGATCACATGTGTAAACAAGCAAGCATGCGAGTGAAAATAAGAATAAGTTAATATTGTAGCAAAAAAACCCTCTTTTTTGATCACAAATATGATAAGAATCCAACATAAATTTAATGTATAAACATAGTTTTATTATGATCCAAGATTGATGTATGGTGGAACAATGTTCTTGGGGCTGTACCCAATTTTTAATTGATTCAAATCATAAAAAAATTATTAGATTTTTAGATTGATGGGATTTGTCACTTGTTTTTTTTATCACTGAATTATGATAAGAAAAAAACTTATTATAAAATTAAAATACTCCATTAAAATATAGAAATCATTCCTATTAAATAAATTTATTGAATATGATAAGAGAAAAGATTGTTTTTGTAAACAACAATGGTTATCTTTTGTAATATAAAAAATCTACAGCCGAACTGTACATCAAGTATATATTTAATCTTGTTTTCCGTATTTCTGTAGAAATTCAGGCCTGCAGTAGATTAATTTCACTCACAGCAATTAACAATTGATCATGCAAAATTATCAACAATGGAGACTGAATATGGAGCTG